>CAKNXH010062970.1:25831-68599 GCA_932178445.1 Andricus quercusramuli | reverse complement strand
ATATCGGGGTGCTTTCTGAGTGAGTTCCCCTTGCCTCTCACATATTGGGGTGCTGTCTGAGTGAGTTCAATGTAAATATTTTCTATAGACAAATTGCACATTTTGTCATTATTTTATGAAAACGCTTAGTATCGCTTAGTAACGCTTATAGTTAGTATGTGTAACGCACATTAGTATCCGTCGTGTGGCATACAAAATCTATGGATTTTAAGTAGCTAATCATTGCAAATAACGAAAAATGAGTTTCGTTTTCATTAGTTTCTTTATAGCATTATTAACAATTTTTTGGTTAATCTAACCGACTAAATATAGTTTTTAGTTAGTTATTACATCGATTTATGTCAGGTTTTAATAAATTTGAAAGTCTTTAAATAAATGGTACGTGCCGGGCGGTTTTGTCAAAAAATGTGCTCTTCCCTCACTGTGCGACACTGAGACAGCAGCGCCGTGGCAGCGCACGGTCCCACTAAAATGCCATTATCTCGTGATCTAGAAGAGTCACCATCAATTTTTTTTTTGAAATTAAAGGTGAAATTATAAGGAATTAAATCGTCTCAACAAGAAAAGAGAAATTTTTTCCCTTCTTGACGAAAAACTGAATTCAAACTTTTTTTGGTAATTTTTTTGGTCAAAATTGAAAACCAAATTTTTTTTGGAATTTTCAATTCAAAGCGTATACTTTTATCTACAAAACCTACAATTTTTATTGAAATTCGTTCAATGGTTGCAGAAATATAGATATTTCAAAAAAATGTTATGCCGAAATTCAACATGGCGTAACTCCCGTAATTTTGAAAATTTTCAAAAATCCTTTGGACGTCAAATGTCTCTTATATAACACTATAATTTCACGAAGTTTACCTGAAATCGAACATCCACCTGCAGATCCTGATATTCCTGACGTACACTGACCCTTCTTTTTAAATTCGCATTGTTGACATTTTTTTGTTTGAAAGAGTGAAAAACCGCTTGTAAATGATTATCGCAACATCAAAAAGCTGTAGTGACAACTTAACCTCTAATTCAGAATAATGAATACCCAATTGAAAACGATTGTGATCATGAAAGAACGTAGGATGGCGTCAATGTTTTGGAAATGGGACTAAATAAATTGCGGGTAACTCATTAAATTCTTTTAATTTTTAGCAGAAAAACTCATCCAGTCCTTTCAAATGTCTTGCATTATGAAAATATTGACTTCATATATATAAGTTTGATTTGAAATCCTCGAAAATTTCTAGTTGTAAATATTTAGAATATTCAATTTTGAGTATTACAAATGTCTTTGGTTTGCAATGCCTGATTTTAAAATCTTTGAATTTTAAAGGCTTCAAATTTTTATTTGTATGGTATTAGATTGTTCAGAAGGCTTTTTGTAATTAAAAAGTCAAAAAAATTAACAATAATTGACAGAAATGGACTTGGAGATTTAACTATACAAAAACTGTTATAGATTAAACTATTTTTAAATTTAAACATTGAAAATTGTGGTATTTACAGGTGAAATGGTTCAAAATTGTACTAAATACATTCAGGAATCTTCGCAACAACTGGTTTTCCTTCCCCAAGCGCAAACATTTTCAGGGTGGCGATTCGACGGACGATTTCAAATTCCCGGTTTCTTCCGGTCAAGTTTTTCAATTTTCTTGGTCAACTGAAAGTATCATATTCATATTTGCCGCAGAACGCAAACATTTATTTTTATTCATAACGTTCATTCTGCACATCCTTCAACACAACAGAGCGAAACATTTCAAAATAAATGAATTTTTTCAAGATACTGAAGTTTTCCACTAAAAAATATCCATTTTTTACAAAAAATGGAATCGTAAAACTTTCAGTTGAAAGAATTAATTTTCAACAAAAAAGATGAATTTTTAAACCAGAAAATTAATTTAGAAAAAAAATTATTTTCCACAAAAAATTTCCTACCTAAAAGATGAATTTTCTACTAAAATGATAAAAATTTATTCGGGATACTTTGATTTTTAACCAAGAAGAAGAATTTTTAAAGAAGAAAATTAATTTCCAAAGAAAAAGATCATTTTTTACCAAACACAAAATCGCTTTTTTATCAAAATACGTGAATTCTCAACGAAATAGTTGCATTTTCAATTGAAAAACACAAGTTTTCACCCAAATTGTTGAATATTGAAATAGAAAAGCTCAATTTCTAACTAAAAATGGAACAGTTAAATTTTCAGTTAAAGAAATTAATTTTCAACCAAACTGATAAATGTTCAACTAAATTGATAAATCTTCAACTTGAATAGTTGAATTTTATGCCAAAAAGATGAATCTTCAACCATAAGGATTAACTTTTGACAAAAAAGACCAGTTTTCCCCAAAGTACATTGATTTTCAAACAAATAGTTAAATTTTTAAATGAAAAATATGGATAGTCGGACAGAGGGTGACGAATTAACAAGCGAAAATGCTAATAACCGTAGGATATTAGAAGATGAGGAAGAATCTGAATAGCTTTACTCTCAGTTAATTTTAATTGTTCTGTATCTGAACTATTTCAAATCATTTATTTAATGAATCACATGTTTTTTATACAAAATTATGGACAATGAAATGAATAATTTGATGAAAAAACTTCACCTCATCGGCATATGTATTGATGACAGCACTCTTAGCTCGCGAAAATTATTACAAAACATTAATTTAATTTTTTTTGATGAACTTCTTAAAAGATTTCCCGCGAGATGAAACTGCTGCCGTCTAATTGCCACTACATAACCTCAAAATCCTACTAACGACTAGCCCGATTGGGAACGATTGGAACTTTGCAGCAATCAATCGTTTCTAATCGTGCCTACACGATTAAGAAACACAATTATAAACAATTTAAATTTCTTTCTATCGTTCTGAATTGTTTTCAATTAATTATTTTTATACGGGGTTACATAGTGTAGTTATATATTATATAAGGCTATGTAGTACACTTGTCGGCAAATGAGGCTGTAAGGTACTATTTCGACGGCTTCTATAACACAGTTCTGTTCCTGGTTGAATATCAGTTAAATTTGCGGTAAATTAAAATTTGCATATGGAAAATATAAATTTGAGGAGGGGGTAGCAATTTAAAAGTTTTACCAGAAGCAAAAAAGAATTTTTTCAGGCGTAGTAAAGGTTAGAATTTTGAGGTTAGTTCCCCAGATGACTTATTCAAAATGTATTTACTACATTTATTGTTTGGGTGGCTGTCTAAATCAGACTGAAGAATAAAAATTATTTACAAAATTTAAACACAAATTCTATCTCATCAATTTAATTAATTTATGAGAGTTTAGGCTAAATTGAATGAGCACCAAAAGCATGAAACTTGAATTTAACTCAACGACGTTTACAGAAGTCCACCACTGAAAAGAACGGTAGCGAGCAATATTTTAGATTTTGAATTTAAGGGCATGTGATACTCCGGCCTGTGGTAAATCAGGTTCAGTTCCCCCGGGTTTTTGTCCACAAAAATTAAAAAATTTCAAAACTGAATTCGGAGATGCTATAGAATAGTAGAACGGACGTCCTCGAAATCTTTTTTGAGGGATTATAACAAAATAAAAATTATTTTGCTAAATACAAATTTTTTGTTTGTGCACGATGCTGTCAGTACACATGACCTCAAAATACACACACATGAATAAAATTTAGCAAAATTAAATTTTTTCAAATTATTCTACAAAAGAAGAGTTCGAGGACGTCCGTTAACATGTTCGCTATCATTTCCCAAATTTTTAAGGCAAAATCTTTATTATTGTAGGAAAAAAGCCGAGGAACCGAACACTGCTAAAATCGATCATTTTCTGAGTATCACATGCCCTTAACCCAACAAAGTTTGTGAAGTCCATCGCTGAAAAGGACAACAGCCTGAAATACATTGTATTATGAAAGCAACCCAAAATGGTCTGTGAACATCCAACGCTATAAGGAACGATACATAACAGATTTACTAAATGTATAGCAGCGTCATCTATCAATAATTTAACTAGCTAATGATTTAAAATTTATTACTATTAGAAGAAACGAGAGCGCTACGGAATCTTACTAACTGATACTTAACTAAAAGAACAGGTTTAAATTAATTTCGACCTTTAATAACCTTAAATGTTTGCTGATTCAACAAAAAAACACTTAACCTAAGTTCACAATGTAGATTCTTAACTTAGTTTAACAAAATAATCTCTTAACGTCATTATACAAATTAAACATAGTGAAAATAAAAATTCATGATGGTACACCTTGTACATCAGTTCACTAAATCCATCTGAAGATGGAGGTGATTTTTTTTTTGTTAAGAAGTAAAAACGGAAAATGCTCATGCAGCAGCCACATTCGAACCTTGGGAACGACGAGCCCAGTATATACATCTCCCGCATATATACTTAATATACATACAAGTGAGATGCACACATGGGGGCGCAGTCCACAAGGAACGAAGGTGAGTGTGGGACTTACCGAAACGCCACCTACCCACTAAACCCAACCAAGACGCACGTATCGTCCTCAGCAGTGCGGTGGTACCGCACACCGGGCTCATCGGCCTTCGGCACCTTTGTTGGGTGTAATCAGCCATTTGCGTCGTTCATCCGGCTTCTTCGCAGAGGCGTCCTCCCTGAACGACGCGCACCGCATTGTAGCCGGCAGATGGTCGGTCCGGGTTTTCTCTCCTTTAGCTGCGCAGAGGTAGCACTGCGACGTACATTCGCACGCCGCAGCCCTATGGCCCTCTTTGCCGCAACTCCAGCAGGCCGGAGACCTGTCTGGACCCCTGCAGCCCGCCGCCATGTGGCCAAAGCCCAGGCAGCGGTAACACCTAACGATCTCCGTCTTCTTCCGCACGCGACAGGACACTCACCCCACTTTGAGGTGTCCCATGCGGAGAAGCCTCGACGCTAGTTCCTCCGTCATCTCGACATAGGCCTTCAAATTACCTCTGAAGGCCTCCTTCGTCAAACTCACCTTAATCTCTATGGCTGCTGCTTCTTCGAAGTGGTTTCGAACCGCAGCGTCCACCTTTTCTGCGTCTGTGATCGAGTCGAGGTGACTTCGATGCGGGGACCGAGCTCACGCACGTTTCCCCCATTACCTACCGCTTCCTTGATGGCCGCGGGCAGCTTAGATCTTCCATCCGCAGCCGGCCCGACTTCAACAAGAACCTCTCCTTTCCGGGTCTGCCTGACACCCCTGATTTTGACACCAAGGGTGTCCGGCTTCACCTTTTGCTTGAGGTTCCTGAGGACCTCTTTGGTGCAGAAGCAATCCCTTCCACATCCTCACTCTTTAGAGTCGAGGACGCCACAATGGTAGTGCGGGTCCTTGGGGTTTTCGCCCTCTATTTGAAAACGCTTGACTCATGCCCTTCCTCACGTTTGCCTTCTTCAGGTACTTTTTACCTACCTCCTTTCCGACGTACTTACTTTCCGACGTCCAATACGCTCCGGTTTAAGTTTTATTTATTCGCCTGCATGTTAGTCCCACGAGTAGCTAGGGAAATAAAGGTCCACGCCCGCGGAGCCTCGCATGCGGGGGTAAGGTCTGCATACTCTAGGAGGCGACCTGGTATGTTTGAGACACCGTTAACGACACAACACACCTGGTGCCATGCAGTCTTCCGCACGGTTGGTTAACGCCTTGACTTGGAGGTTTTTCCTTCGGGACCATCCCTGGATCATTGTCCGCGACTGCTCATTAAGTTGTGTAACCGTATTCAGTTGAAGCAACGTTAAAAAAATGTTGAATGGTTGAATCAACGGTGAAGCAACATTGAATTAACGTTGCACAAAGTGTGCACAGTTGGTGGTGGAGGTGCAGAATGTAGATGGTTAAAGTGGGTAAAGAAAGGGATGATAACAAAGATACTTTGGTTGATAGAATATTGAATGGAAGATTGCTTCTCAACTAGTCGTAACTATGGTGATTGTGATGAACATTCAATGAAACTACCTCATTGCATCATTCATGACTGCTAATGATGATAAAAAAGAGGATTTAGGGCAGTTAGATATAACAATGGTAGAATGAGATACTACAACAGAGCCATTCCTGCTCTTTCTGTATACTGAGTAATATGTTCACTCTTGGGGATGTTATAGATGAACCGAATGCAAGCATTAAGCGTAAGCTCAAGCTTAGCATTCAGCTAGGATATGCGTTGAATTAGGAAGAGATTATTTATTCCTGTTAAGCTGTTGGAGGACTCTGAAGGTTCTCCTTGAAATATCCGCAACTTGTTCATTCCAAGTAAGAGAGCGATTAGGAATATAGCCTAAATCTTTCACAGATTCCATAAAAGGCATAAGACGTCCATCGATGAAGAGAGGAGGTAGCGTTGAATTTGTTTCAAGTGATGGAGAGGAAGAAGGTCCTATGATTATAGCCATAGTTTTAGCAGGGTTAAGAGTGAGGCCACTTGTCAAGGCTCACTGCACCACTAGATCAATATCCGCCGGTACCTTTTGAAATAAGCTCTTAAGATTTGGTATAAATATTAAATAAAGTTGGTGCAAGCATGGATCCCTGAGGGACACAACTCTTAACCTCCCCACAATCAGACCGGTCGCCATTCCTGAATTGTACTCCTTCAGAATGATTAGAAAAGTCAAAAAGGACAACAACCGTTGTCAACAATTTACAACCGTAAATAACAACCGTTATTTATCTTCTATCAATTGCAAGTTTGAAGTCAAAAGTTACTTTAAGTGAAGCTGTAAGTGTAGGGTAGAGTGGGGCAGGTTCGATCACTTTTTTTTAAACAAAGTTTTTTCTAAGAAATTGAGCAATTGTTTTTATGTCTTCGTGATCAAGCGGAAGAGTAAACATCCCTCTACGTTATACATAATCGATATATATTTTCATCATACTTTTTAATTATTAATTTTTAATAACATTTACTCCAACGTCTCGTTCGATCGAAGTAGTCAGTGGGGCAAGTTCGATCAATGTACACACCAAATTTAGCAATTGATTAGTTCAAAATGTTACTTGTAGTATAACTGCAATATAAGTTGCGTAAGGAATTCTTTGAATTTTACTTGCTTGACGAATGCCATATCCCTATTCAAAATAAAGACGCAATGCTGCTTTCATGCTTTCAACGCTCGTTGAAGCCCGATTAGTTTTTCTCCTATAAGTCCGCACGATACTGAAAGTCTGTAAATGAAATGGAATAATTTTCGAAAATTGCTTCATTTGCAAATATAACTACAAAATGAAATGTAAGTCCGTAATAACAATCAATTTTAAACATCAAACAATAATAAATTTTGCCTTTGTTTTATTTGTATCAACTGAAAAATCGCTAACATGGCATAACAGTGCGAAAAATGTGTAATAAAGAATCAACAAAATAAAGCATCTATAACATACAAGTTGATCGAATTTTCCTCACAAACACTGTTCGAATCTGCCTCACAAGTGATGAGCAAATTGCAAATGCGCTTAGACATTGAAATAACAATTTTTCATAAAAAGGTTAATGTAAGAATATTAGGACATGTATATACTTACGGGACAACAAAAATTTATAAAATCCAAAACACTGGTGCGATAGGGCAAACTACTTCGTTAAATTTCTCGAAGAACAACTTTTTCAAATTTTCCAACAATAGCGGTTATGTTACCGATTACAACTAGCGACACCACATGCGTGCCACGTTCACTTGTGTAAAGTAAGGTCACTAGAGGAACTAACTTTTGGCTGGAATTCCATTTAAAAATATAAACGACTTTTTAAGAAATCGCTAGTGATCGGACTTGCCCCGTGATCGAACCTGCCCGACTCTATCCTACTATGCCTTGCACGGAACCAAAATTCCATTTGGTCCACTAAATTGTTTGTTTCAATGTGTGCAGTAAGTTGCTGATGGGCAATACGTTCGAAAGGTTAGACAAAACACATAAGATAGATATAGGACGGAAGTCTTTGGGAGAGGTAGGTTCAGATATTTTAGAAACAGATCGAATAATCGCCTCTTTCCAGGCATCAGGAGATATTCCCGCCTGCAGAGATGCATTGCAGATGTGCAAGGGAATAGGACCAATGATTGGTAAAGCAGGGCGAATCATTTTAATTGAAATACCATCAGATCCTTGAGCATTTAATTTGACCTCGAAGAGTTTTTTAACTAGGGTTTCTTGCGATATGTCAGAAAAGACTAATTTCGTATGATCAAAGGTAGAGGGAACTAAGGACGGGGAAGGAGTGCTGCTTGCAAGGAGTGTGGATTTTGTAGTAAAAACTGTCAAAAGGTCTGCATGGGAGAAATTATTATCAGGAGGCAAGTGTTTAAAAGGAATAAGTCCAAGCCGTCTTAAGAGAAGCCAGATGTTTTCATTTTTATTCTTATTTTAGATAGAATTGAATTATATTGATAGTATGAATCTTGGATTTTGGGTTTTAAAAAGTTTCTCAATTTACGAAATTCGGCTTGAATAATACTATTTTTTGTTCTTTTAGACAATCTACGTTTTTCTCTCTTTCTTTTATTAAATCTTTTATATAAGAAGTGATTCAAGGAGTGGACTTCTTCTGTGCTTTGAGGGATTGCGTATGGACAGAGGAGTTACAATAGAGGAGGAATTAAAGGAGAAGTGGTATTGGATGCTGATAAGATCATGGTTTGAGTGGAATGAGATTAAGTGTTCAGGAGAAGAAATCACCTTGTCTAAATCGTCAAAAATCATCAAGTAAATCCATGTACTAGAATGATCACTATGGTGGGTGGTATCATGGGGAACTATAGATAATCCGACTGAGAACACTACTGATTTTAAATAGTTTCTTAAATTGTTGGTAGCATTAACATTTGTGTTTAGGTCACCGGTGAGTACAATGTTATTATAATTGGATATAAGCTCAAAAATGTCAGTCTCATGTTCCCTGTCGTAGGAGGCGTTAGGAGGTTTGTTTATTACACCCACCAAGACACTGTCCTGAAGCGACGATACCTTGATAAAAAGTTACTCAGCAGTAGGGTAATTGGCGAGAGGACCCACTCCCACCTGTATACCCTTTAAGCTGTCATGAATATAGGGTCATCCCCCACCTCTCTTCACTCATCTCTATCTCTGCGGAAAAGTGTGTAATGATCAAGTGCTACAAGGCTCGAAGAAATATTAGGCATGAACCAGGTCTCGGGTACGGCTATAATATGATAAGAATAGGATATAAGTTGATGTTAACATTCAAGGTAATGGGCAGGTAAAGACTAAGCGTTAACGTGAGAAACGTTTAAAGTTTCCATTAAGAGAGTGAATTTCAAGTATAGTTAAATATAGAAGTGTCTGAAATACGTAAATGAGTTGAAAATACCTTTCCGTGTGAAATTAAAGTAACGGAGAGTGATAAGCAACACAATCCACATCACTTGATTACATTTGAAAACAGGGAATAAGACACATAAAGAATTAGAAGTTAGAAAAGCAATAAGCCCTATAAAGCTCGTGATGTATAAAAAGTAGTATAAGAAAGGTCGATTTGTAGAGACAGTGTAAAGCTGAATTAGCGCAGTAAAAAATACAAAATTGTTGACATTGAATTTCAGAAGGCACAGTATCCGCAATGGCCAGCAAGCAGCAATATATAAAATATGACAGTTATTTGCCTATGTAGATGTAGCATAAACGATAGAGTAGTGCAAATGATCGACTAGAAAAAATTATCAAATACATAATGGACTTAGAGAGTAGTTGCTATTGTAGTCCTTCAACAGATTGGACGTTCGACAGGTATATTCTTGGCGAGCTATCCTCCTTACTACAGAACATTTTTCCGCTAGCAATCTACAATATTTGATTTTTCTTCTCTCTACGAAGACCGAGAGCAATGGCATACATTTTTCTATTCAGTGGTGTTAATGCCTCACGAAAGTAAATAAAACGCTTTCCGTTGTCAGTCTATCCCATATTCAAAGTAGAGAAGTCTCTCTTGACCCTACGTCTTGCAATAGTTAGTTAGCTTGTAATGTAGGCGGGGAGGGCTCCGTGAGGTCCCAACCCCTGGCGCTCAAGCTAAGAATCCTATTGTGCCACACCCGTGTTTATTCTCAAGGCAGTACTCCGAACCCGGCCATCCTTCACCGAGTGTTTTTGGATCTCGGTGGTTTCCGTTGTTATCAACGTTCTGAGATTGTACCTCTCAGGTGCCAGGCATACCTATCGCACAGTAAACGACGTCCTCCTTTGTTGATCAGGCAAAGTGATTCTCGCCCACTCTGCCATTCAGCAGCCTCCCTAGCAGGCTAGGGTGTACGGAGCGATCCCTCTGAGGTCATCAGGTAGATGCACAGATTCGCAGCACTGTCCTGGTGTGTTATGTCAGTGTATGTGTGTGTGTTCATTACTCGAAATTGGCCAGCGACCATCGAGCGTGGTGCCTCCTATAGAAGCTCCCAAGCGCAAGATGAACGCTGACTCATTTTCGAGTCTTCAAAGAATCGGCTTCGACCTCCAATGCTATTCCCCTCGACATGGGGCCCCACCTTGGTACGATACCAGCTTTTTCTGAGGGGACCTACAGTTTAAGGTGGGTTCCGAACCACTGAAGCCCCGGTAGAAGTACATAGAAAAATTTCCTTTGGCACCCGGCTCAGGGATCGAACTCCGGACCTCCTGCATGGAAGTCCGACGCGCTATCCTGTGAGCCACCGAGGCCGAGACGTCTTGCAATAAGTTCATCCCGTAAATCTTGTCAGCCAAATTTCGCCCCGGCGGCGGGGGGGGGGGGGGGCGTGGAGGAATTAGTCAATGAAGGTGCTTTTACAATTCGATATAGTTGGAGAACTTAATCCTTACGAATATTTACATCTAGAGCCCTGGCGACAGATTCCATGGAGGCCATGAGGTCTTCGTTAGGCTTCATGGGGAGACCATGAATTTACAGCGTCATATTCAGAGGCTTTTATGTCTAAGAAAAAAAGAAGGAAGATGACAAGCATGATGATATGGACAAGAAAGATGGAGATCGAGATTAAAATAAGAAGGACGGGAAGGATCAACAAGAACTGGAAGAAGATCAGGAACATGATGATGATAATGAAGCTGTTGATGATGTTGATTTTAATAAGAAGGAGAAGGAGAAGATGGAGGAGGAGGAGTCAGATGGATTTAGTGAACTGATGTATAAGGTGTACTCTCCACCAAGTCGTTGGGTTGAATTCAAATTTCATGCTCTTGGTACTCATTCAGTTTAGCATAAACTCTCTTAAATTAATTGAATTGAGTAGATACAATTTGTGTTTGAATTTTGTAAAATAATTTTTATTCTTTAATCTAATTTCAACAGTCATCTAAACAAGAAATGTAGTAAATACATTTCGTACAAGTCACCTGGGGAACTAACCTCAAATTTCTAATCTTTACTACGACTGAGAAAATTCTTTTTTGCTGCTGGTAAAACTTCTAAATTGCTACTCCCTCCTCAGATTTATATTTTCCAAATGCAACTTTTAATTTACCGAAAATTTAACTGACTTGGCGCCTATGCCATCTGTTTTCTGTAACAATTTATTCACTGGTGGTTTCCTATCACGGGCACGGATACAAACCCAAATCGTCAGTCGGCGAATTACCAATCATTGTTTTACCAGCATTTAGCTTGGTACAGAACCGTGTTACAGAATTTACCAATCACACATCAAATATCGGTGGTTCTAGCAACTTGATGCAGGTAGAGCCCAGCGTGCAACGAACCTTGTGGAACCATCGATCGATTTTTTCAGAATGTAAGAATGTGTTTTCCAGCGCCGTTAGCCGCTAGTGTGTCAAACCTTTAGAAGTTACCAATGGATCTTTCCTAGCATAATCATTAGAACTCATATCCTGTATCCATGCTTCTTTCTTCATGCCTCGAACCTTCTTGAAAATTCGTTGTATAGAAAATCTTCAGAGATGACCACGTATAGAAAGAAATTTCTGGAAGGCTCGAGACGTTGAATATATTTCCAGAAGGTTCGATTATTTTTCGGAAACCCCGGAATTTGATTCTTAGTTGGTATTGCAGGGACTCGCCTTGTTAAGCGAACCACGAATTCTAGAATGTTCCAGAACTTGGAGAATCCCTGATCTCACATGCTCTTCTTAACAAAGGTTAAAATTCAATAACTTGTTACTCTGAAGTTTAACTATTCCTAGAATTAAATCTTGTATCAGCGTTCTAATCATTCTTGCCTGAAATAGCTAACAAAAATCTGCAGTAAACGTCTACACGTACAAATTACCTAATTTTGAAAAGCTTCTACTGTAAAGTAGGAAAAATCGAAGATGGCACCTTGTAGTTCTGGGGTCTCGATATATTATACGGGTTGACAAATTGAAATTGAAATTAGTTATTTTACGTTTGTTGTTTTTGATCAATGATTATTATCTACGAAAGGATGCATTATCCACTTCACAATTGAGGCTCTGGATGCACAAAGGAGATATAGAATTATTTTGCTGGAGTGGGGAGGCCCCTGAGTACTTGAAAATGAAGTTTTGAATTTTTATTTTTTTAATACATATCCACATCGTAAATTAAATCCCGCATCTTTTTCATTTCATAAACAAAGTTGTAGCTTCTTCATTTTCCGAATTATTCATAAAAAACTGGTTTTTTCTCTGATTAAAATATTTCGCCTCTTTTAACTTCAACTCGCAACGGAGTCGGCCCTTCTGAATATTTCACAGTAAAATTCATGAGAAGTATGCATTGACATCTGCAACCGATGACGTTAGCAAAAATTGAAAATGTTTATTTGAAAAAAAGTTAATAATTTTTTGCCGAGGCGTTGCACAATTCGTTCACAAACAACTTTGATCGTTTCGGGAGTCTAGCGAATTTTGAGCAAGCAAGAACTGTCAGCGAGAAAGTTGGTCAGGAAGTTTGAAGAAGTTTTGTGGAAATTTTTAGCTCAATTGAAACAGTAGTTAACAAACTGTTAATATTTTAATTTTCTATCGCGATCGATTTTCTCTCGCGTAGGGTGCGGTTCGACCGGTAAGATGTTACTAAACAACGTTAGGTGGAACTCCGTCGCATCGCAGAGGCCGGTCAGATACAGATAATTTTCATTTAAAATACGACAAATCAGGACTTATTCTAAGTTACATAAAATAGGTAATGATAATTCCGAATTATGGACGAAAAATTTTTGGTAGTATTAAAATGAAAATATATAATAAATGAACCCAAGACAAAAAAAATGAAAGTGGAAATACTATATTCAGTGCAGATTTTAATTGGTAAATATGAATTATTTCAATAAACGCATAAAATAAAAGATTTTCGACTTTGACTCGAAAAATAATTTAAGGTAAATTTACTGGGCAATTTAACCAGAATTTCTCTAGTTCAAGCTTATGATAATCACTTAATACAATAGTAGATTTATTCTTCAAAATGGTCTCTAATTTTTTTCAAGTGAAACCCGTCACTGCACTTATATTATTAAATTCTTTACGGCTTTCATAATATCTATTCAGATATCACTTAAAGAAAGAAAATATTATGTAATATTCCAACGACTATTTTTGATTTAAAAAAATCAGAAAGAGTATGCAGGTATGTTTACAAATAGAGGTGAGACAGAGGACACGAGGGATACATGAGAGGAAATGTGTACAAATTATTTATTTTTGAGAATTTTATGAAACTCATGTCTCTAGAAGTGGCAACGTTTAAATATTTTAATCAGAAAGAAAACGAAAGAATTATTATAAACCATAATTTGCCACGTTTTACTGCATTTTAATTTAAAAATCTCTTACGTACTCTAAGGCAGAGTTCACTTAACTCTGGGGCAACAACGGCTTGCCCGACACGGCGCAGCCTACGCAGGAGATAATCGATCGCGCCTGAAAATTAAAACATTAACAGTTTGTTAACTACTATTTCAATTAAGCTAAAAATTTCCCTCGAAATTTCCAAAAAATTTCGTTGAACCTTCCTGACCAATTCTCTTACTGACAGTTTTTGCTCGCTCAAAATTCGCTTGACTCTTTAAACGATCAAAGTTGTTTTTGCAGGAATTGTGCAACGCCTCGGTAAAAATTATTAACTTTTTCTCTAATAAACATCTTCAATTTTTGCTAACGTCATCGGTCGCAGAAGATGTCAATGCATACTTGTCATGAATTTTACTCTAACATATTAAAGAGTGCCGACTGTTTGGTTTTGGCTCGTCTCCAATAGAGGGTGCCACTTGAGGGCCGTCGAGGTCCCTCTCGTCGACTGTTGCGCATCTACTCCCACCAGTTAACCTTCGTGCTTCATACAGACCGGACGTGCGGTCGACCGGTACGAGTGTTGTGGTGTAGTGTGGTTCTACCAAATAAACGAACTTCTCAACAACAGCATCTGGCGCCTATTGCTCCTTGAGTTCCCGTCACCCCCCTCCTTCCAGCATAATTCAATATGGTCCAATCGAGCCGGATATTCCAGGCGGAGCCTATACAACTGACACTGGCTTGCTGCATCCTCGCAGACGACTCCTCGTGCTTCCGACGACGGCTACCTGTGCGTAAAGCCAAGTGCCTATGCAGTAGACGCCCTCAAAGTTGCGTTTTCGGTCATCCAACTACGAGCCTGCCCGGACGTCGGCATGGAATCATAGACAAAGAGTCATCAAGTGTAAGTTATATTATGGACAGCGGAATGTTTGGTTTACCCGGCTCAGTTTTTTGGTGGTTTCGGCAAAGTCTTTTGGTAGTTGGAGTATTTGGTTGATTCAACCGGGGGGATTGGTTGGGTCGATCAGATATTTTGTTGAATCGGCAGGGGTTTGTTTGGTTTAGCCAAATTTTCATGTATATCCAGCAAAACAGTTTGTTTGGTTCAGGGAAGGTTTTTTCTGAGTGTGACATTACACGCAACACTTAACAAATCTGGTCGAGCAATCTCCCACATATGGTCGAGAATCCTCCCAGACATATTCGCTTTCTCTTCTCACACATGATCGAGCAATCTCTCATGACGAACAAAGGACGTGAGAGCAAGGTGAGACAGGCAGTCGAAAATTGCCCTGCATGCAGCTCTCTCTCTCTCTCTCTCACACACACACACTCACTCAACAAATCTGGTCGAGCAATCTCCCACACATGGTCGAGAATCTTTCCACACATACTCGCTTTCTCTTTCCATACATGATCGAGCAGTCTCTCATGATAAACAATGGATGTGAGAGCGGGTGGGAGAGGCGGTTGAGGTTGTCGATCACACACGATCGGGAGTCCTCCTACACATGCCTCTCTCTCTTTCTCTCTCTCGTAAAGCCTCCCACAATGGTCGAGCGCTTTCTCATCGCATGATCGAGTGATCTCTCATGAGGAAAATTGGGCGTGAGAGCGGGTGGGAGGGGTAGTCGAAGTTTTCGATCACACACGGTCGAGAGTCCTCCTACACATGTCTCTCTCTCTCGCGTAGCAGCCTCCCACACACGGTCGAGAGCTTTTTGAAGAAATTCATAATTCTACTATTTAGAGATTTTATTATTGTATGTGTGTATTGCAGGGATATGTGCGTATATGTATGTGTCATATAGGTTGTATATTGCCACCTCATTATGTACTCTCATCTCATGGATAGTTTTATGTGGATGTTCATTTCTATGCTTGACATATCATGTATCTATTCATATTCATAATTGGACATTATTTCTTTGGTTTGGTTTCGGTCGAGAATTCTCCTATGCATGCCTCTATCTCTTTCTCTCTTAAAGAAATTATAGTGCTACTATCGAGCCATTTTATTGTGGGATAGGTGTGGTCTATATATATTACAAGTGTTATCAAGGTGTATGCATATTGTATATTGTTTTATTATTACACATTTCATTCTTTATGGACAAGTTTATGTAGATGTTTTATTCTCGATTTGGTATATCACATTTCGGGTAAAGTTCGTAGTTGTATACTATTTCCTTGTTCGTAACTAACAATTTTGATACTTCTATGCACGCACAGAGGCGTTGCACATAGTTCACTGCTTTTCTTCTTTTTGTTCGTTGATTGTGGCGGGCAGGGTTCGACCCCACTGTCAGTGCTTCATCAGTTGTCCAGCTGAATGACGTTCAGCGATGATGTGCCGCAACAATCCTGGACTAGCCCGCAGCCGACTGGACACCTGGGGCACCGGCTGTTCGCCTTCAGCTATTGGAGAATCGTTGGGCCGCGTTCCAGGAGAATCATATTGGACTCATTCATGAGCCTCCAGATGCGGACTACGATGTAGAACCTCCTACGTAGACATCGAGAGTGCTTCCATCAACGCACGCTCTCAAATATACGAGCAACGGCGCAGGTTCCGCAGCAGTCAGCCCAACAGCAATGGCAGCAGGCCAATGGACAACACAACGTCGTGTCCACGCAGGGTGGAACAACAACTACAACGATGGCTGCTCATCCACAGGCAGTACAAGTCACTCAGCAACCCCTTAACAGTCAGGCATACCACATACTTGTTTATTTACTACATCGGAGAGCCAATGGGCACTGACACAGCACTCTCCTTCTCGAAGAGCTTGGATGACAATTGAAGGTTTTGGTAACTGGGCCTTCGACTGATCACGTTATGCAGATGAAGAGTCCCCTGCAGAATCAGAAGCAGGAGCTGCAGAGCCGATGATTCAACAGACTAATCGGATAAATCAACAGTCTAACCAGATCAATCAACAGGCGAATCAGCAGATAGCTCAACAGGCTACCCAAAAGGTGAATCAGCAGGTTAACCAACAGATTAATGTCCGGATGGGACAGCAACAGCAGCAGCAGTAGCAGCATTTCACTCTTCTGAATCAACATCAAATTCAGCGGCAGACGGTGATGGCCTCGCCTCAACAGATTAACTCCCAGATCACTCAGATTCAGCTGAAGACTCAGCAACAGCTTCTCGCTTCACAACACAAACAACTGATGACTAGGCCACCGATGACTCAGCAGAAATCTCAGCAAATGAGTCCTCAGGGGCACTTGTCGCAACAGATTTCTCTTCAGCAACAATTGCCTACTCAACAGTTCCAAGGACGACAACAAATGGCAAGGACTAGATCTCGCCGACCCACGGTTCGGCCATTTTCTAGCTGTCAATCTTCTACTATGGAGCCAACGTTTGCCCTTTGATCCTGCGGACCGAGCTGCGCGCGAAAGCTCGCCCCCACTTACTGAATAGCATATCACGGAGTATGGCAACGGGGAGATCATCATCGCCGCCTGAGAGTAATCTTCAACGCTTTTAGACCTTCGTCGACTGGCTACAGTCGCAATGACACGCTTCACACTGGGCCCAAATTGCAAATCAATTCAAGCCACGTATTAATTCGATGGAGACGCCGCAAACGTGATTGCGGCGCGGAATTCTGCCTGATGTATCGGCAGATACCGGTGAACGAACAGGACATCGATCTGAAACGCATTGTATTGAGTGCCCGTGAGAATAACCCAGTCGTACACCACCGACAGACCCCAATTCTTTTCAAATATCGCTTTGTCGACGACCTATTGACGGAATGCAATGACCCTTGAGAAGCGAGGCAGCTAAAGGAGCAACTTATCGGTGGATTTCCTCTCCGAAAAGAGATCGTCAATCAACCGGAGCTACTAGCAGATTTGTCAGAACAAGACCGTCTTCGTCCGACCTGATTTCAACTTTGCAGTGATTGCATCACCAACGAGCTTGGCGTTTGCTGGGATCTGCGGAGTGATTGGTTTCGTCTGACTCCACCCGAGATTGACTCGCATAGTTTGACCAAGCGCACCATTTCGACACCCTTGCTAGATTGTTTGATCCTTGCGGTTGGATCGCGCTCGGCACTGTATTACGAATACTACTACGAAACCCAAGGTTAAAGATTGTAATGGACATTAATCGACTTGCAACTCTCTCAAAGGTTTTTGTGGGTTTCCTTTGAGTTCAGCACGGCATAAGCCGGAGTTGCCAAGCGGCATGGGGCCCACGCACCAGTAGGTGCCTCTCATGACCGTCAAGTCAGAATGAATGAGCGAGTGTTGTTAAACGCGAGGCTGTTAAACTGTAGTCGAATCAGAGCATGGAAATTCGACCTTACGGCGGGCGGCTGGCAGATAATCGTTCAAGGAACGAGGCGGGCGGTATGTTTGGTTTTGGCTCGTCTCCAATAGAGGGCGCCACTTGAGCGCCGTCGAGTTCCCTCTCGTTGACTGTTGCGCGTCTACTCCCACCAGTTAACCTTCGTGCTTCATACAGACCGGAAGTGCGTTCGACCGGTACGAGTGTTGTGGTGTAGTGTGGTGTAGTGTGGTTCTACCAAATAAACGAACTTCTCAACAACAACATCTGGCGCCTATTGCTTCTTGAGTTCCCATCACCCCCCTCCTTCCAGCATAATTCAACACCTACTTCGTCGCGAGTTGAAGTGAAAAAAGGCGAAATATTTTTATCAATGGAAAAAACAGTTTTTTATAAATATGTATTTAGGAAAATAAAAATGCTAAAACTTTTTTCATGAAGAGAAAAAGATGCGGAATTTAATTTACCATGTGGATATGTATTTAAAAAATCCAAATTCAAAACTTTATTCTAAAGTGCCCAGGGGCCCCCCACTGCAACAGAATAATTTTATGTCTCCTTTTTGCATCCGGCGCCTCAATTCCATTCAATACTGATAGATTTATATGTTTTCCATGCAATGACATTTTTTATTTACCCTCTTGTTGCATTTTACTAACGAAATTGAATCTCAGGCGTAAGAGCGAATAAGACTTTAAATTACTTACTTGAAGCTTCATCTTCAGTATTATATTCATTACCAGCAGTTACTACTGCATACATGCATATCATTGTTGTTAGAAACAGAAGAAATTTAATGGAAATCATGTTGACTATCAGATGTCTTGTTTCTACTGAATCCTGTAAAATAAATAAATCTTTAAGAGATTTAAAGTTTTTCAATTCGGCACAAGTTTTGTGGCGTATAATTCAGTAATTATATATTTACATGAGAGGTTTTCCGCGATGAATTCTAAAAAGAAAGTCACCGATTTTAACTTTATATTTCGGAAAAATTGAAAAAACTGCAATAATAATTAAAACTGTAAATAAATAATTAGTGAAGAGCTTTACGGTAGCCACGAGGAGAAGAATGTGGCAAGTTTGTGGCATAAGATTTCATGGAATTTCACGGGGGTTTTGAGGCATTCTATTGGATTTCGGTGGGTTGTAAAGATTTGAAGTGATTTTATAATAGTTCAAGGAGCATCAAAGTGAATTTCATAAAATTGGAGGAACTTTAATAAAATTTTCAACATATTAAGGGTTTCTAATTTGCTTAAATGTCAAGGTCTACATTTCTTTTAATTGACATTAAAGTGTATCAGCCTGCGTCTGTGTGATCGGATAATTTAATAGAAGTTATTATTAAAAAATGATATTTCTGTAGAACAAACAACATTCACTGTCATTTTCATAGAAGGTCAAAATTGAAGAATTTTAAATATTGTAAACCTTAAAAGTTTGATCATTCCATAAACGGTACAAATTATATTATTTCTAATTTGGAGCATAAAAAAATGAATTCAAGCCTAATAATTAAATAATTAAAAATTACAAAAATCCAAACTTCGTTTGAAATTGAAGTATTGTTAAATTAGGGTCGTAAAACTGAGTCATTAAAAATTAATCATTTCCGAATTATGGATCACACATTTTGAAATTCACGTTTTTAATCTAAAGCGCAAAAGTAATTGCTTGAAAATAATTTTAAGGCCCTTCCATGCAAGCGGAAAAACTGATGTGTGCTATTATAAACTTTCAAGTTGACAGGAAAGAAAGAGCCGCGAGAAAAAAAAAACACGAGAAACATGCAGAAGCATAGGAGTTTCAATATAGACAAAGTGAATGAATGCATTTGAGAATTATTATGTATATATAATCTTTTGCAATCTTTCAAAAATTTAATATTTTCTACTATATGTCTACTCTACAGTTGGAGGACCCAATCAAGATAGCCAGTGCGATGAACCGGCAAAATGTCATTACTTTTGGGCGAACGGATCGACTCAGTGACGACCTGCTTGAGTGCTACAATACCAGTATCGCCCCTAAACGAGAAGGTTACATGGCGTCACTTGCATGCTGTGTGATGCGAGAAAGACCCAGAGCTCTCGCACTTTTCGCATCAACGTCTGCAAAACCGTGCCAAGGATCTCCGGAAAAGGGTTATGTAATTGGAGCGCCTACTCAACCCCAGCTGTCAGAATAATTCGGCAACAGAGAAAGAAAGGCGACATTGAGACCAACCGCGGGCGAGAGATTTTCTCGAAGAGTCCGAACTCTGGACTATCAATTGTAGTGTGTATAATGCAGCGAAAGCTTTAGCGGATGCAAACCATAAAATGAATCCAACGGCTGATCACAAGACCAAAAGACGAATGCACATATTCAGGAAATTCACTGTCAGGGTCCGACAGTTTGCGCGAAAATTGCGGATCCGTCATGACACACTCAACAAGTCAAAGCTGCTGACTGTCAGACGGCATATTGTTGACAGAATACGGATACTCTCTGACGCTAAGAGAAGTCTAGAGCGGAGGGAGAGGTGGATCAGAGGAAATGAACAGTTTTTATCTAACACATCTCGGCTTTTCCAAGATCCTCCAGTTACTATCGACCACCCATAAAAACCAGAGTAGGTCGCGGCATTTTTGAGAGACATCTACAAAGTTCAGCATCCACTGAATGAAGACACAAAGAACATAATTATCTTCAAGGAGCTGTGCGAAGCTCTCACAACACCTTAGAAGGAATACACACCTATCACTACCGAGTAGGTGAAAAACATTAAGAGGCATGAAGAACTATTCCGCTCCGAGATCAGATGGTATCAAGACCTTCTGGTCTTGGACACACCTATCACTACCGAGTAGGTGAAAAACATTAAGAGGCATGAAGAACTATTCCGCTCCGAGATCAGAAGGTATCAAGACCTTCTGGTGGAAGAAGTTCCCTTGAACCCACCAGGATCTGGCCCGATTTTCACCTTATATCTAAAGTCGAAAGAGCCTATTCCGGAGTGTTTGGTGAAAGAACGCACAATGCTCCTCCCGAATATGGGAAACTGTCTGACCCTGAGAATCACAGGCCAATAACTTGTCTGAACGCGCTGTATACGATCTTAACAGATGCTATCATTATTTGATTGTTAAGACGATCGGACTTGTGTGGCGAGAGACGTACAAACAATGCGGCTCAAAGAAACGCATAGCAGGATGTCGGGAGAACCTGCTCATGAATAGATGTGTCTGCAAAGACGCAGCATCCCACCAGCACTACCAAATTTACCACCTCACCTGGGAAACTTTCTTTTAGGGCCCTTTCCTCTTTTTTCCACATTATTGCCCATATCTCTCGCACTTCGCTATTCCCAAGGGTACTTCTACGGCAAACCTAGAAATCGAAAGCATAAGGTGGCTCATGTATTATCGTGAACAGTTCGACAAGAACCAAGATGCCGAAGGCCGACGAGCCCGTTGCGTGGTACCACCACACTTCTGAGGACGATGTGTGCATCCTGGTTGGATGGAGTTTGGAAAAACGCCAGGCTAGCGCTTAAAGTTGGAAGCCGAAGCACGGCTTACTGACAGGAAGAGGAGGTGAGTTTAGTGGGTATTACCGTTTTTGAGGTCGAGTCTCACACTCAGTGCGTAAATGCATTCTCACCTCCTCCACAAATAAAAAAAAAAAAAAAAAACTAGAAGCCATGTGGATCGAAAGCCTAGTTAAGGGAATAGCGCTGCGCGGATGCCCGCAGTGGGATGTCGCGTCACCCCTCCTGTTGTGTATTGTAGTGGGCGGCCTCCTTCGTAGGCTTAATAAGAAAGGTTATTATACCCAGCAATACGTGGATGACTATGTAATTCTAGTCAGGGGGCTCATTAGAAAACAGTGATGAATCTTACAAGGTCGGCGCTGTGCACTGTAGAGCTCTGCTGCGACAGCTCAGGGCTCTCGGTAAATCCGGAAAATACCAGCATGGTAATTTTCACGAGAAAGTACAAAGTGTTGGGTGGTTGACGATCTCAGACTCGGTTAAATATCTGAGTCTAATCCTAGTTAGTAAGCTGAAATGGGCGAAGCACCTTGAGACCCAATGCAAGATATTTGTCATGCCATCTTAGTTGCGTGAAGAGCCTTTTGTTTGACGTGGGGTCTAGGGGCAAGAATGCTTGCTTGGCTCTACTTTGCTGTCCTCAAACCAAGGCTCCTATACGCGGCCGTTGTCTGGTGGATTCGGGTGGAAATTAAAACGATGCTGGACAGGCTCCTATACGCGGCCGTTGTCTGGTGGATTCGGGTGGAAATTAAAACGATGCAGGACAGGCTCCAACGGTTACGATAACTACCCGAACGGCTCACCCGATGGGCCGTCAGACAAGAACAAATAGATTTACTTGAGGGACTAGACACACTATGCTCACAAGTGACATCAGCACACTGCCAATTCTAGAAATGAGCCAAATGAGATGATAAAACGTTTCAAATGCACAAAAACTTTCCGCGTCTGCATCTCAAGCAGCGATATATGGAAAGCAAATGCTAACCCGCTTCTTCAAGAGGAAATCTGGTATACAGATGGCTCCAAAGGAGTGGGAAGATCAGGAGCAGGAATGCACAACAGCGCGGGAAGGAGAGAGATAGTGATCCCGCTTGGACGGCATGCCTCGTCTTTCTGCCAACCCACGTCCTGGGAACCGCTTAGAGCATTACTTCAAGGACATGGGGTAAGGCCAGTAAGCCGTGCTTCGGTTTCGACTTTTGAGCGCCAGCTTGGCATTTTTCAGACTATCATCCAACCAGAATGCACGCATCGTCCTCAGTAGTGTGGTGGTATCACACAACAGGCACACAACCTCGATCTCGATACGGGGGACAAGCTCGGGCATGCTACCCCCTACCCCAACCGCCTCCTTAACGGCAGCCAAGGCCATCAGGTCTTTTTGCTTTTTTTTTGCTTGAGGTCTTTGAGGACGTCGGCATAGCTCAGACCCTCGACCAGTTTGATTAGAACCGCTTCGGGTCGAGCTCTTCTCCGCGTCGTCTTCTTTGCGCTCGCCACCTGCGTTGATGCTGAAGCACTTTCTCCACCCTTTTTGGGCGTTGACGTCACTTTCACAGCAGCGGTGCGGGTCTTCGCCTCCTTGATCGCCGTTCTAGACTCACTCGCCTCAACGGGACTCAGTGTGGGCTCCCGCTCACACTTCCCAAGTTTGGGAGTGGGAGTTTCCTCAGCGTCTTCAGCGTCTGGCTTACGTTTCTTTTCTCCTGCGTATAACTGAGGCTCTTTTCCAGATCAGCCTTGAGCCGCTCCATGCGGACCCTGTCTCCCTCCTTCCTCCTTCCTCCATTTTTCCAAAGTACATGGAACGTAACGGAAGTAACACTCATTTTCGTTAGTCCAAAAAGCCTCTTTCTCGGTCAGTTTTTGCGCCTCTTTAATACCCTCTCTTATTTTCAAAAACATGTTCGTTTTTGAATCAGAGAATTCCCTCATCTCTTGTAGTATTCCTTCCAACTTCTGAATATATTCTAGTGTTTGCTTGAATGTCTTGCGCACTCGTTCTATGTCTTGTCTTGCCTCGTTCCCTTCCGGCTCGTCAACCACGTCCAAAGGACCTCCCAGGTATGCATACTCTGGAAGGTGACCTGGTATCCTAGAGACACAGTTTACGATACCACACCCTGGTACCATGCAGTCTTCGGCACGGTTATTAACGCCTTGACTTGGGGGTTTTTCTTCGGGACCATCCCCGGACCATTGTCCGCGACTGCTTATTGAGTTGTGTAACCGTATTCAGCAGAAACCCTCGGTTTATATGGGTTCCTGGTAACACAGGGAATGACATCAAGGAAGTGGTTCAGATGCTTACAGGGCAACACCACCTGAACTAGCGTATGCCCAAAATGGGGTACAACCCCACGACCAAATACTGGAAATGCGGCAGGGATGACGAAACATCCCTGTATGTCTTATGCCAGTGCCCGGCATTAGCTAGGCTCAGGCAACAAACTTTTGGAGCCCAGTTAAAGGGATCTTAGGAAATCGTAACGCGATCAGTGGTTGACATACTGGGCTTCACTATGGCACTTAGAGAAAAAGTTGTCTTGAAACAAAAGCATCGTCCTCTTTCCTTCTTTTGTTTTGGATGACGTGATTATATTTTTTAAATAAACAGAATTATTAGTCTGCAAGATTAGGTGAAGCGAGTAGCATAAGGAACCTTTTAGGCGGCCAAAGGATTCCTGTTGAGACAAGTGAAAATCTTCTCAACCTTCAATTTAAGAGGAATTTTCATTTGCTTCGAAAAACATCCTTTTGCCATAAGAAGACATTTCTCTGTGTGAAGGTCTGGGGTCAACTACTGAGAGCGAATTAGTTAAGGGTGTGGCATAATAGGCGAATTGTTGTAAACAGCAATCTATTGATCGCGAACAACGCGCCACTTATGAATAACAGTTTCTTATTTTGAAAAAATTTTCAAACACCACATACAATTATATATTAGAGTTATACTATTTTTGTGTAAACTACTTCAGTTATCATTATTATTATTTTCCTGTTAAAAACTTTCCAAATGAAAAATCCGACTTACATTTCTGAGTATTTTAAATTGAAGGGAAAGTTACAATCTTAATATTTTATTTTTATTTTAGATAAGTGCAAATCTCAGCAGTAGGCTTTATAATTGATTTAGAAATCAATATCTAATTTTAATTGCAACTTTTTTTTTGTTTTTCAATTTCTAGAAATATTCTTCAGATTAATTGTTATGAGAAAATCATTTCTAACATTCCTATTGAAATTCTTGAAAGGGGAACGTGTACGTACATTTTTGTTAGGCTATGTTATATTATGAATATATTATCAAATCTTCAGGTAATAAAATGTTCACAAATTTAGTTATAAGAAGCTTCTGCTTCATGTTCTACATTGATAATTTTACCATTAAAATGTTAAAAACATGTGTCGACTTATGACCTTCAAATGTTCTGACTTAAGTATCATAAAAAATGTTTTTTTTTTTAAATAAATAAAGTGAATTTATTTATATGGAGAACATAAAAATAAATCAGGGAAAAACGCTAAAATTATAATAAATTAAAATAACAATTATTATAGTAAAGTATAGCAAAATATTGTTATATTTCAAAATTTTCAAAATAAGGAAATATATCCGTAGATCCGGGACGAAGTAGATTTTCTCCCGTTGCTCCAAAAATTAGTAACTGAACTTCAAAACGTTGGAGGGCCATCTTTCGCAAAATTCGCAAACTTTTTTTCAATTTATCATTAGGGAACGTATTAAACCTCATTCAAATGAAATCTTTAAATAAGAAATATGATGGATAAATAATCTAAAAATGGACGAAATAAGTTTAAAATGTAAAAATTTCCTAATAATTTTATGAGTACGGAAGGAATTTAAAAAAAACTATTTTTTTCAGTTTTAGACTTGCATGATATATATTTTTTGATACTTACTGTTATTTGAAGACCGTTTAATCGGAAGAAATCTATTAACAAGATAAATTCCTTGTTTCGAAATATGTATTCCCAATATTTGATTTAGAAAACTATGGGTTTTTATGAAACTTTCCTAGTGCAGACGTGGTGAGGATACACTACGTACTGATTCAAGATATGTCTCATGTACGAAACATCAGGCAATACGAAAAAGCCAAGCATTACTTTTGAAATAAGCAATTAAATACACAAATATTACTTTTCAGCGATATTCACTTTATGTTTACTGCATTTTTGCTTTGAAAGAAACTACTAAGAAAATATTTGCAAACTTTATCAGAACCATTGTTGATTACAAAGCATTTTTGTTGAAATATTGTTTTTCTAAGTATTTTAACCACGGAAGAATTTATTTTCAAAAATTGGGTCAGCTCAAGTTGTATAGAATCTTCTTCCCGAGAAAAAATGTATTATTAATTATTGCAATGCATTATATTTCAAAAATATGCAAGAAGCGATAGGAAAGAAAATCTTTAAAAAAATAAAACTTTTTGTATACAAAATTTTGTGTTCTGAAATTTTTCATGAAAAATGATCTTTTTTCGTTTCAATGTTTAATAATCTTGCAATTTTTAAAAGTATAATTAATTTTTTTTCCGTTTCGATATTGGGTGGATGTATGAGAGGTGCGGTCAAAAATAGGATTATTCAATTAAATAAGTTTTGTTTCATATTTTTTTATGAAAAATAATCGTTTTTCTTTCAAATAATACCATTCATAATCTCGCCATTTCTTCAGTATAATAACAGTATATTATGCCTACGACTTGTACCGAAAATATACAAAAGTCGAAAAAGTGCTTCTCCCCCTTGGCGCATACGATTTTTTTCATAAAAAATTGATGATTTCAGACATATCTCGAAATACAGTCATGATTTCAGTGCATATTAGATTTTGAATGGAGAAGCATGGAATTTACGTTAACTTATTTCAAAATATCAAAAATTCAATGCAAAGATTGCCGAAAATTTTTGGTAATTTACGGTAATTTAAATTAAAAATGTATTAATTTTCAATTGATAAAATTGCTGAAATTTATGAAAATTTTCGGTCATTTATGGTAATTTTGCAGTTAAGTATGGTAACTTACCATAACTTACCGAAGATTCATTAGAAAAATTTTCTATAAATTTCCGGAAATTTATGAAAAATTTTGGTCATTTATGGTAATTTTACACGCAAATATGATAACTTAAAATAAATTACACAAAATTCATTTTTAAAAATTTCCAGAAATGAGCGAAAAATTTCAGTAATTTAATCAGTTAACAATTATCTACTAATAATTTTACGATTCGAATTTCACGAATCTAACACATCAGAGCTTCGATAGATGCTCGCGCGACTGCAGGCGATATTAGCAATTCCTAGAATTGCTCGTCCCCACAGTTTCTCAGGGGGCAGGGTGAGAGACGTTTGCGACTCTGGCTATGAAGGACGCGCAGTCAAGTAAATTGCGCAATGCCATGCAAATGGTTAGGCGGCCCTGTCTGTTTACGTTTCGCTGCTGGCGATATATGCACAAGGTTATTTTCAGGCAACCCCCGAGATTAGTCATCTATCGAAGCTCTGGTGTAATAATAATGATCTATCTATATATTATATAACAATTCATCGGATATTGATGTATTTTCGTAAATAATCGGTTGGAGTGCGTCTGATGAATGGCTATAATAGAAGTTTTATAAAACCTATTATATTGTTTGGCCTCGATAGCTGAACGTGGTTACGCACTTTTGGTTTATCTTTAGGAACTGGTGAGTCAGCAGTCATTCAAAGGTTCAAATCGTCTGAGTTGCGAATTTATAAATTAATATAAGTTAAATCGCACAAACATTTTTTTTCGATGTTATATTCAAGTCTGGAATTTTCTGGAACTGACAGTAGGAAACTCGAACTATTTGGAAAAAATTCGAAATTTATGCATACATTCCTCATAGAAATAAGGATATGATGTTTGATTATTTTATCTCTTATCCAAGACCTAGCTATAAGTTCGTGACTTTTTTACAGATAATTTTTTTCCGTTTAAATTAAATTAGTTGCCCACATTCATATTTTCGTGCTAAAATATATTTATTTTTTAACAAATATTGTTTTTCGAAGGAGCCTATGTATGCATTATATGGAGATCCTAATCAATATATTAGGCGCACTCGAAAGCTCATACTTTTCATATAAATAAATGGATCTGGAAACTCCCTCAAGGTGCTTATAGGAGCCATCGAAAGTTAAAATGTTTAAAACATCAATATATTAGTAGGCGCCCATAAAAATGCTGGGTGTGCTATATCTTTTTAAATAAATATATTTTAGATTGCGTCGGAAAAAAATAATAAATAACTTTAAAGTTCCGTAATGTAATTCATGACAAGAATATTCTTTTCACTGTTACTTTTTCAATATGAATGGTTTAGCATTTATTTAAAAAATATTTTTTCAAATTGGATCCAAAGCATGCATTAGAGAATTTCTTAAGTGTTATATTGGTGGAAAGAAATTGGGGAACATTATATTATTTTACTGGTATTGCTAGGAGTACAAGTGTAGATCATGGATATTATTGGATATTCTTTTCGCTTCTTCCATTGCTATGTAAAGTATATTTAATTGTTTAAATAATATTATCTTTTTGGGGCGCCTTTACATGGCTTTCCACAAATCCCTGCTTGGCATGCAAACGCGGAAATTCTTGGTAAAGTTTGTGACGAGCAGTACCTCTGCTCTTTACATGCATGCACACATATAGAGAAGGAACACATACGTCATCGATCGACGTGTCACGAGGCGAGAGCCGACTACCCGCGTTCTTGTGAGAATCGTCGGCGCGCCTAAGGGCCCCGCCAATCCATCAGCCGCGAGACATTAAAGGGACTCGCGGCCCCGGCATAACCACATAGTTCGCCAGGAGCGGCAAGCCGGCTACACCGGGGTGCCTGCGCTCGACGAACTGACTGTTCTCTCTACCACCTGGAGCTACTATGGTAGAGCGACCGGGACCAACAGCCGACGAACTCCTGGGGGATTCGCACTGAGATCAGAGGCCGAGGCGAATCGTAACCACCTAGATCAACTACGGCCACAAAAACCTAGACATTTCCTGCGGGAACTCTCGATGAAGATCACCCGACATGCGACCACCTGGTGACCACACACGTCCTGTAGCCACCAGAGCGCATCCCTCTCTCTTTCTCTCATCGTACCGTATCACAAGGATAATTACTTATACCCAATATTTTGGGTACAGTCGTTGCAGCTCTCTTTTAAGGTCTTGATACCTCTCCTCTTTTTCTTTCTCCTTTGCAGTCATGTTGTATTCGGACGGAGCCGAGAATTCGATCACGAATATAGTTCGCTTCTCGAAGTCTTGGAGAATAATGTCAGGCCTCGAGTGTGCAATGGAGACGGCTGTCCGAAAACCGTAGTTCCAGAAAATTTGACACTTCTCGTTTCGGAGAATTGCCACTATCTCCCTCGGTGCGTTCGACAGTGCAGGTTTGCGACCGCCACCGTAAGAGCGACGAAGATGATAATAAAGCACTCTTAGGGCCGCATTATGTCTATAGATATACGTCGTCCCTGTTTGGGTCGGACACCCAGATAGTATGTGTTCTAGGTACTCAGCGTGTGCATGACATGCTTTGCACCTATCACTGGGAACGTCTTGACATGAAATACGGTCACGGTATGCTAAGGTGGGAATGACACCGTCGTCCTTGCATGCGAAAATAAAACCCTCTGTACCTGAGTTGAGCCCTGATGATTTGAGGAAAGCAAAAGTTTGCTCCTTTGACAAGGACTGTGAAAGTTTCCGTGCATATGCTTGTCAAGTAGCTCTTGGTGAAATTTTCTAACCTCTGCTTTCTTTACTTCGGCTTTTAGACGTGAAGCATCTAGATGGAGTAATGCACTTTCCTCACTTCTGATGTTGAAATTCAGGCCAAGGGCCTCGGCCGCTTGCTCCGCGGCTTTGTAAAGGAACGCTCCTTCGCCAATCATCTCGTGGTTTCTGACCATCTTTAGGAGAGGATCTCTGCCATTCGCAACGATGTAAGCTGTACTTAAAACAATTCGGTTATGAAGACATTGGAGATTCAGAAGTCCGCGTCCGCCTTGACGGCGTGAAATGTATAATCGTCGAACTGACGAATTGATATGCAAACTTTTATGCATACGCATGATCTTACGCGTTGTGACATCAAGGGCCTTAAGCTCGTTCTTCGTCCATTGAACAACTTCAAACGGGTAGAGTAGAGCCAGGACGGCAAGCATGTTAGTCGCAGATACCTTGTTCAACGCCGACAGATTCGATGACCAGATCTGTCGAACAAGATGCTTGTATCTGCTTCGGGGAGACTCCTTCACTGATGTTACGTCCTGAGCGCGATTTTGAGGCACGCTCGGGTATGTATAGGTCTCTCCAGTGTTAAGATATCTAATCACACTTATATCTATAAGCTCTGGGAACTTGGGAACACCAGTAATCTTTCCTTTCTTCAGATGAATTTTGGCACACTTGTCCAAACCAAAGTCCATCCCAATCTCTCCTGTATAGTTCTTGGCGATATTTATAGCAGTTTGAAGTTTGCTTTTACCAGAGCGTTTTACCTGCGCGTTCGATTGTTTTGAAGAGCACTTACTACAACTATGTTTGGTGTTATCATTGTTGTTCCTACGAGTAGCTAGGGAAAGGGGTCGTCCATCCTTGCAGAGCCCTGCATGCAAGGATAAGTTCGCCGGTTCGTCGTCGTGTTTCCATCTAAATTATTTTCAGCACCCCCAACTCTAGGATGATCGGCATTGTTGTCCAACCCATTGTCGGGTCCTCTGCGCGTTCGATCGTTTTGAACCGCATCTAAAAAATTTTGGTGTTTTGGTGGTTTCATTGTTGTTCCCATGAGCAGCTAGGAAAAGGGTTTGTCCATCCTTGTAGAGCCCCGCGTGCAAGGATGAGGCTGGTACTTTAAGAGGTCGCCCGGTATCTCTGGTCACCGTTTGAGACACTTCAACCAGGTGTCATTCAGCTTTCGGCACGGTTGTAACGCCTTTGCTTAGGGATTATTCCTTCGGGACCATCCCTGGACAATTTTCGGCGACTGCTTATTAATTATTGTGACCATATTCAGCAGAAACCCTTGGTACAGGGACCCTCTATCCGCAACCCGAGGACGCCTTCGGTAGCTTTCTCATAGGCCCTTCGGTACAAGTTCCTTCACAGAGCGCATTTAGACGCAGGTTCGTCTACAGGAACTTTTTCAGGCTCCTATACATGAACCTGCATAGGACCTAATCCGCGAGGGTTTGCTAGTGGCTTGGCTCTCTTAAACTTCTACCGCCCACAGTGACATATATGTAACGTTCAGCAGCCTTGACGTTTTCGAAGTATAACTTTGAGACGAATGAAATTTTTGTTATCGCACCGATTTACACGTTAGTCAGGAGGGTTGCTGGTATAATCTTGTACGGACACAGATGTGATTCCCCTGATTCATGACCATTCAAGGGACCGTCAAGCGCAGTGTTTTTTGGAGGAAGCAAGATGGCTCATCGTGTTAGGTAAGTTATTGTTATACCTACGATATGTGTGACGTAACGTGGGCGGTTCGGTAGTCAAATCCATTACATATAGAAGTGAATTATTCTTGTTCAAAATTGTGTCGTTTTCACTTGCGATACATGAATTTTGGGTTTTTAGATTGTGTTCTGAAAACTTTTTGTTTTCACGACCTTTCATAATAGCGTTGAAATATATATTGCTGTGGAGTTCAGAACTGGAAAACACCTATTTGTTTCTTGAGTACCATTTTTTTGAAGTATTTGAATACAAATATTAATATTATGTAAAAATTAATACTAGTAATTAAATATATAATATTAAATGTCTTTTCTCGCAGTAATCTGACACTTCACGATGCTCTTGAACTCTTCGAAGGTCAAGATATCAATGAAATATATATGGTTCTTCCCAATGCCGACGTGGGTTCTGATGAAGATTCCGGCAATGAGGATGCTGGAGGAACATTTGACAATCTTTCAGGCCGGCAACTTTTGACTGAAGCGGAAGTAGTTTTCCGAAATGTAGAAAGTTGCAGCGAGAGCTGTTGTCAACCAGGATCAAAAAAACTAAAATCGGGTGAAACTTCAGAGAAGCCTGGGCCTACAGGAGGAGGAAAATGCAAAAGGGTGGCATCCTGTCAACCTACCTCCAAAAAACTTAACTCAAGTAAGAAATTACAGAAACATGTGCCTGCAAGAGAAGGAAAAATCAATAGGGTGGCGCCCGTTGCAGACGAAGATGGCAGTTCAAGCGATGGAGAGGATTCGCCATCTAGCACCGAAAAAGAATTTATCCTACCTAAAACCGCTGCAAAGAAAAAACGAGGAAGAGGTCAAAAAATAGTTACTCCTGCTGACACCTGGGGAAAAAAGATATACTGAATTGCGATCCGGTCTTTCCTGACTTAAATGTAACCCATCTGACAGGAAAGACATACGTGGAATATCTTGAGCTGATTTTCGATGACGAGTTTTATACGCTTTTGACAAATGAATCGAACCAGTACGCCATGTTTAAAGACTGTCCGAACCCTGGAATATCTAAGGATGAGATGCGTATATTTATCGCTATCCTTCTGATGTCAGGGTACAGTAGAGTTCCGGATAAACGCGCATACTGGGAGGATTGTGAAGATGTCCATAATCCTATGGTTTCACGTGCTATGCGCAGAAATAGGTTCTTAGAAATTTCAAAATTTCTTCACTGTGCTCCTAATACCGAGATAAATGTGAATGACGAAATGTATAAACTGAGGCCTCTGATCTCGTTCCTACAGAGAAAGTTTCGCGATTTGATGATTTTAAAAAGAGATTACGATTATGACAAGAGTATGATACCCTATTACGGGCCTCACAGCTGTAAGCAATTTGTCAGGGGTAAGCCCATCAGGTTTGGGTACAAGGCGTGGTGTCTAAACACAAGCCAAGGGTATCTAGTCGACTTTGACATTTACCAAGGCAAAAGTCCTGAAGAAAAAGAAGATTACGACAAGAGATTTGGAAAGTGTGCGGCTCCACTCGTCCACATGCTGGACCGTTTACCGCAAGATGTCAAGCCACTTCCTCTGAGGTTTTATTTTGATAATCTCTTTACTGGCATAAACCTTTTAAAAGAATTGAAATCTCGTGGGTACGGAGGTACAGGGACCATGAGAGAAAATCGTGTACCTAAGGATTGCTCTATCAAACCTGTACTCAGTTTGAAGAAAGAAGCAAGAGGAACTTTTGATTACAGAACGTCAAACGATGATGATATAATCATCCGTTGGGTTGACAATTCTGTTGTAACAATAGGTTCCACTGTGCACGGTATAGAACCTGTTACAAATGCAACACGTTACTCACAGCAACATAAAAAAAGAATTCTAGTCCCACGGCCTAATCTCTTCACCCAGTACAATAAGAATATGGGAGGTCCGGATAGGATGGATCAAGATGTGTCCCTTTACCGAATTTCATTCAGTAATAAGAAGTGGTGGTGGCCAATTTTTATTTGGTTGCTAGGTGTTAGTGTCTACAATGCTTGGATGTTAGCAAGGAGCATCGGTGACAATGTCAGTCAACTCACATTCAGGAGAACCATTGTGCAAACTTATCTGAAGCGATATGGAGTCGCTCCAAAGACAACACGGGTGAGACCAATAAATGTCTTGAGTAGAGTGGCTTTGAACATAAGGCATGACAACACGGGTCACTATGTAGCATAGATTCCGAACCAGAAGCGCTGACGATGTGCTTACGAATACTGTACTTCTAGTACCCGCACGGAATGTCTAAAATGCGATGTTGGATTGTGCGTTGGCTGTTTTCTTGATTTTCACGTTCACCGTGAACAGTGAGATATGATTCGTAGTCTCTTTAAGGCTGTAATAGCCATTTTCTGTGATTTCATTTTTAGTTAATTTGATATTGCCTCATACTTTGATCATCGATGATTGGAAATAAATATAATTTACAAAAAGTCACGCTACGCATGTAACATTAAGTACAAATGTATAACCAAAGTGCTCAAGCGTTATTCTAATAAGTGTTCTTGAATAAAAACAAAAAAACTTCAAGCAGATATTCGTAGATCGTTTATACTCCTCAACACGACGTGAAAGAGTACCTTATTGCATAAAAATGCTGTAGTACACAGTAATTATAATTAAAAACCGATATTGGCAAAAGATATTCATTTGACTACTGAACCACCCAGCGTTACATATATGTCACGGCCTAGTAATCAGAAATGGTTGCAGGTAATGAGCTGGAATTTTAGTTTTGGTTTACACTGCACTTTAGGAATAACATGCTTCAAAATCTCAAAAATCAGAGAAAAAAAATTTTAAGGGCGGTAGAGGGTTAATATTGAGTTGGATCTGCAAGGAAATAAAAGGAAGGCAACTTGATAGCTATGCGCGACATGAGTTTCTGCAATGGATTTCAGTGAAGAACCTTATACATATTTCAATACAGGAACCCGAGCCTCTAAGCTTTCCGGGCACGCTGCTCTGTAGAAGCTGCGCTTAATGCTATCGTAGCAAAATTGGAGCAGCAGCTGAAACAGGGAGGGTATGCTGTGGGCACCTTTTTGTATATGGGTAATTGTCAAATTGTAGGACAATTTTAGCACCTACAGTGGCAATCATATCATTATTAGAAATTAAATGTTTCATAACGGAAATTGATTTTATCACATGTAAACATTTTAAATCCAAAAGGGGCAGTTATGAAAATGAGAAATAATAATGAATCCATGCGCACGCATATTTGTCTTTTGGGTATAGCCGGGTAAGCATGCAAATAATGCTCCTAAAGGGAATCAGATGTTGAGTCAGCCATTGAAAGCATACAATCAAAAAAAATTTTCTCAAAACTTCAAACCGTTAATCGTCATACTGAATGAGCTACGGGGGCAACGTCCGCTTTTCTTTTTTCTTTTTTTTTCTTTGTTTCTATCGCTAGAAAAAATCTGAAAAAATTCACAGAACTTCATTCAATCATTTTTTGAAATTTTTTTGGTGAGAAATTCAAACTCAAAAAGATTTTTTTTGTAATAAAACTCGAGTACATAATGTACGAGTATATATACATTGTAACAGAAAAGATACAATGATTATTCCTGGTACTATTATTTTCGAAATTTTTGGCAGTTTAATTTATTAATCTGATTTAGTTTCATATTGATTGAAAATTTAATCCTCTTCACTGTCTTCATTTATCACAGTCACACATTTTGTTTTTGTGAATAAACTGCTCCAAATTTCTGCCAGTCCGATAATTCTCGATAGATATCGGCCATAAGCTAAATAGTAAATTATTGCTGCAACATGTGAGTGGCACCCGATGGTTCGAGGTATTTTCCTAGATTCTGCTAGAATTTACCGCTTTCTTTAGAAACCAGCGAGAAAATGTAGAAAATGTTCAAAATTGACAAACTGGTGGCAGTTTTTATGAAAATATTAAAAGTCGATTTTCTCAAAAAACCCACACTGATATCTTTTGCTAATTTCTCTTTAAATTTGTACTGTCATAAGAAAAATATTTTCTGAGTTTTATGCGGGCTATATAACTTTTATGGCCAGTAGAATTTTTTTTCCATAAAATCGTAATTCGCATTTTTCTTGCAAACAACAGCAGATAAGAAAAAATGGTTAAAAATAGTTTGCACAGTTAAAAAAAGTTCTACAAAAAGTTCTTTTCCTCATTTATAATATCTTGCACGATTTCCGAGAAAAATGAAAGAATTCAGTTTTCATAAAGAAAGAAATTCTCTTGACCACAAAACTGGTTTAGCCCTCAGAAAACTTATAGAATATCTTTTTTATATGAACACAAATTTGTAAAAAATATAGTTTTTCTAAATAAAAAAGGTGGAGTTTGCCTCCTTTGACGAAAATTGCCCATATGTTTCTAGTCCTTTAACTAGTTTTCCAAATTTTATATATACAAATGAATAATTGGAATTCTTTATTCATCAAGTCTTTATTCATTTTTTCTCTCATTCTGTGATAGTTCAATGTCTCTATGCATTAGAGATTCTCAATAGTTGATAAAACTCAAAGAATAAATTTGAATTCCAAACGAGAAGTGTGTCCTGATTTTGAAAAATTTGAAATTTGAAAGAGAAATAGAAGAGAAATTTGAAATTTTGAAAGAGATTCTGGGACTTCAAGTGTAGAACCTGCCTGATTTGAAATGGATTTGATCTGTAGATATTTTTTGGGCGAACAACTTTTGACTATTTTTTTTTCTTTCGTATCCTGTGCTGTTTTTCCACAAATTTAATTTTCTCATTTCTAATGTTATTTTTGCTATTGAGACAAAAACTACGTGTCCTATCAACAAATGGTCGATAACAAATTTGCTGTTCTTTCTAGAGCCAATAACGTCTGTTTTTAATTTTTTTCGTGACTTGTGTGGTTTTCCCACAAGTTTATTTTTTTGCATACATTCTTATCATTTATGATTGAGAAAGTATTAAAATTGTCCGAAATTTGACACCGCAAAATTCAAATTTCGAACCAAACGACGTAAAATATGGAAAATAGTCCTAGAGAGCGAATTATGGCTTTTGAGAAGTCCTCCAAAATTTCGTTTAACCATTTTTCAATAGGATTTGTCATTGTGGTTTTATTTATCGAAAGTTCTGTTTTGGGTGAACAACTTTTGTCTGCTCATTTTTTTTCATAGCTTGTGTCGTTTTTCCAGAAAATTAAATTTTTTTCATTTTTTATGTTTTTTTTACACTTAAAACAAAAACTAAGTATCCAATAACAAATTGAATAGGTACAAAATCAGAGATCTTTTTTTGATGCATTAGTTTTGTTAATAAATAATTGATATTTTTTCGTACCCTTGAACTGTGTGTAAAATTGCAACCTAATCTGATAAGTATTTCAAAAGTTATCCGGGTACTAATTCAAATTTCCCGCTACTAATGCCCCTTCAGCCGTGCAGGCCCATTGAGAGCATTAGTTCCAGATTTAGTCCGTGCGTGGCGCTGTTGCTACCCTTTCTCGTAACTAAGTTTATTCGCCAAAAATATAAGAATGCTTTTTAATTCGAAACCGTGAATTAATTTTCGAGGTAGCTGCGGCCTGCCAATTTCCATACAGCCATAGCATTTGATGTCCCACATGTTGACATGTGGCATTTATGGTAATTTTACAGTTAAATATGGTAACTTACCATAAATTACCCAAAATTCACCTCGAAAAATGTCCATAAATTTCCGGGAATTTATGAAAATTTTTGGTAATTCCTGGTAATTTTGCAGGTAAATATGAGAACTTACCGTAAATTTCTGAAAATTCCTTTTCAAAAATTTCCATAAATTTAAGAAAATTTGTGAAAAATGTCGATAATTTGAGCAGTTATAAAAATTCATCGGATATTTACCTAGCTACAAGTTTGTGACTTTTTCCCTTATAATTTTTTTCCGTATAAATTAAATTAGTTACCCACTTTCATATTTTCGAGCTAAAATAGATTCATTTTTTAACAAATATTGTTTTTCGAAGGAGCCTATGTATGCATTATATGGAGATCCTAATCAATATATTAGGCGCCCTCGAAAGTTCATACTTTTCATATAAATAAATGGATCTGGGAACTCCCTCAAGGTGCGTATAGGTGCCATCGAAAGTTCATATGTTTAAAAAATCAATATATTAGTAGGCGCCCATAAAAAATGCATATGGGTGTCCTATACATTTTTCAAATAAATAAATATATTTTTGATTGCGTCAGAAAAAAATAAATTAATTAAAAATTCCGTAATGTAATTCATGAAAAGAATATTCTTTTCACTTTTACTTTTTCAATGTTAATAATTTAGCATTTATTTTTAAAATATTTCTTACGTGGGATCCAAAATATGCATTAAAGAATTTCTTAAGTATTATATGGGTAAAAAGAAATTGGAGAACACTATATTACTTTACTGGTATTCACTGTGAGTAAAAGTGTAAATCGTGGATATTATTGGATTTTTGTTCACTGTTTCCATTGAAATTTAAAGTATATTTATTTGCTCAAGGCCATGCAATGAGTATGACAGCTGATCGAGTCAGTCCTGAGATAAATATTTTTCACCCATATTTAAAAATAAAAGTTTGAATATCGCGGAAAAATTTTCCGAAAATAATAAAAAATAGTAAATGACCGTTTGTGGCAAGGCACAGAGTTGGGGGAAAGAAATAGTTTATTTATGAAAATTATAAATATCGACCGATGCATTTCCGCTTCACAAATGATAATTGGCAAACCGGTCAGTAATGTAGAAAATTTTCTTTTTCTCAAAAAATTTTTTTACCATTTCAAATATTTCGGACCAAAACCGACTTCCTTAGAGCCTTATACTGAGCGTGCCAAATTTTAAAAACGATATCTCATTCCGTGTGGACGTAAGTTTACAAAGAAAAGTATCATGCAATCTGTTTTACCCACAGACCCGTGGAAGTACGGAGTGGCTTGCTGCGATAGTGCTGTTCTGAAACAGCTGATACGTATTTCAGACAAGCACAAAATGGAAAATTTCTTGTAGTGTTCTGGAGCACGGTCGATATTTCTCCAAAGTAGTAAAAAACTTTTTCCACAATTCCAAATATTTAGGACCAGAGCCGTCTTCCTTCGAGCCTTCTACTTAGCGTGCTAAATTTTCAGCACGATATCTTCTTCCGTGCGGACGTAAGTTGACATGGGAAAGTATCGATATAGCGTCCAGTTTTATTTTATTCGAAATTTTTTTTCTTCAAAAATTCCACCAGAAAAGACCAGAGCCGTAAACATTATTGTCTCCTCTTTCATTTCCCAAACTTTGAGCGCGATATCTTATTTCTTTTGGACGTATGTTTACATTGAACATTTGAGCACTAGCTTGGTCACGTGACCCTCTCGTTCATATTATTTTTTTGGGGCGCCTTTACATGGCTTAAGGGGGGGGGGCAACCAAGGGGCTCAGCCGGGAAACCCCGGCTGCGCCCCCAAGCCAATCCGCCACTGTGGTTTCTCAACTGCAGGTAATGTCGCCTGGCTTTTCGGGCAGATTGTGATCTGCCTGCCAACAGCGTTTTCTTCTAATGATCTCTTAGCACAGCGAAAGACGGCCAAGACCTCCGCCTGTATAACACTGGCATGTCGCGCGAGCGTGATCCCTATCCCTCTCCTTCCCGCGCTGTTATAAATTCCTGCTCCTAATCTTCCCACTCCTTTGGAGCCGTCTGTGTATAATCTGAAAGTTGTTGTTATTGTTGTGTGGGGAGGTTGATCCCCCTTGCCACTCGAGTTGAAGTATGAAATAAAATAAAATAATACGAACAAAAATAGGGAGAAATCATGAAAGTTTTGACTCTAATTAACTTGAGTCTAAATAAAATAGAGGTTTCTTACAATTCAAACGTTCTCTTCAAATTCTAGCCGTAGAACTCTTATATTCTCGTCTAGTATTGTAACTGTTATCAGGCAGCCCGTGAATGTGATTCGTGATTCTAAACTCATATCCCTAGTCAGGAGCCTGTAGATGAACCTGCATAGGAACTAACCCGCGAGGGTTCGCTAGTGTCTGGGCTCTCTCAATAGTGAGTTGGATCTTCAACGAAATAAAAGAAAGACAACTTTATAGCCATGCGCGTCATGAGTTTTCTGTACAGGAACTAGGGCCTCAATTTACTTCGCAAAGGAACATGTACACTGTACAGCATCATTCAAATGTTCCTTTGTCGGTGGAGGTTCTTTTGCAGGATTATGTACAATTTCCTTCGCCAAATTCCTGTACGGGAATCGTCAAGAATACCTGTACAGGTTCGTGTGCTGGTTCATGTCCACGATCCTCCGAGGTTCCTGTGCAGGAATTTCCAGCTGGGAGGTATAAAGGTTACTTCTGTAGGAATTTAAAACTAGAAACTGACTAACTTCAAAGGAGCAGCACTGAAACGGCACTGGGCAGTGCAGTTTGACTTCCGTTAAATCAGCATGATATTCTCATATTTCAAGATTTATTGCTCGGTCAACACCCCAACTTCCATCCAGATTGACCGATATCTCAAGGTCGAACGTCACGTCAAAATTGTCCTCCTAAGTCGACCCTTAAAATTCACTTGACAGTATCTAGCCCAAATCAGATTTTTATGCTTTTCGAGGAGAACTCTCTTCTCCTTGAATATTTTCCACAACCACGCAAAGTTATTAAAATAGGGTTTCTTGCGTAATATGGTGAGAGACCAATTTCTTTTCTAATCGCGATTGGCTAAGTTCTTTCTAGCGGGATCAGTGCTAGAAACAATTTTAGGCTATCCCCTCTTTTCTAGCCTGGTTTAGCCATATAAAAAGCCAGTTCTGCGCCATTTTAAATCAGACCAGAGCAGTTCTAGATTTCTCTCAGATAAATTTATTTCCGGATCTCCTGAAATCTTTTATAACGCTCTTTGCGTTTGATCTCTCGTTTCCGTTCCAACAACGAGTTATAATCGTGACGCGTTGAAATAAAAAGCACGAACATGACAAAAACTGGATACAAATTGTCAACTACGACTCAAAATCTGGATACAAATTGTGAACTACGACTCGAAAACTGGATACAAATTGTGGAAGATGATTCGAAAACTAGTTACAAATTGTCAACTATCACTCAAAAACTTAATACAAATTATGATAAATTCAAAGTTTTTATTTTTAAAGCTTTTCCGGGTTTCAAGCGTATGCGAAACTATGATTGTTGCCGACGTTTCGTGAACGTTGCAGTTCACTTCTTCAGGGCTGACCTGAAACTGAAGTTTCAGGTTATGTTATTCTTATATAGTTCGAGCAGACCCCAACATGGGCCGCTCTGGCCAATCACAGGCATCGTAGAGAATACATATGTAATAACAACATAACCTGAAACTTCAGTTTCAGGTCTGCCCTTAAGAAGTGAACTGCATTGTTCACAAAACGTCGGCAACGCTTACAGTTTCGCACATGAATGAACCGTGAAAGCATTCGATCAGTTATGCATACAAATTATGAAACATCATTCAGAAACTTGAATTCAGCAGTCAACCACAACTTTAAAGCAGCATCGATGAGGAACCAGCATCTTTAGAATTTTCCGCGGACAAGGCAACCTAGTTTTCTGTAACAGTGTGCGCTTGTTTGAGAGCTAGAATGCCAGGGCGCTGGAACCCTATTACTGAATACTTACTAGCTATATAGAAGTTCTGAGAGCGGTAAAGATTCAAAATGATTTAAATGGAACAAGAAGTCGAGCGAATTCATTTATTGGAATAAAAAATAAGTAGACAGAATAATTATTAATAATTATTGACAATAAGAAATAACATGACAACTACTCTCTGTACCTGAAATGTACCCTTATATATATATATATATATATATATATATTCGGTTTCGGTTTCGATTCCTTTGGAATAGAACCGAAGGGCCTATGACAAAGCCACCGAACGCGTCCTCGGGTGGCGGATAGAGGGTCCCTGTACCAAGGGCTTCTGCTGAATATGGTGACAATAATTAATAAACAGCCGCAGAAAATTGTCCACGGATGGTCCCGAAGGAATAACCCCCAAGCGAAGGCATGAGAACCGTGCCGAAAGCTGAATGGCACCTGGGTGAGGTCTCTTCAACGGTGACTCTGAGATACCGGGCGACCTCTCAGAGTATCAGCCTTATCCTTGCACGCGGGGCTTGACGAGGATGGACGAACCCTTTCCCTAGCTGCTCGTGGGAACAACAATGAAACCACCAAGACACCAAAATGTTGTAGATGCGGTTCAAAACGATCGATCGCGCAGAGCACCCGACAATGGGTCGGCGAACAATGCCGACCATCCTAGAGTTCGGGGTGCTGAAAATAATTCAGATCGAAACACGACGACGAACCGGCGAAACGCCCACATGGAGTGGGCGGGTCAACTTAAGAATGACGTGCTAGACTGCTACGATGCCAGCATTATCCCTGCTCGCGGAGGCTTTATGGCGCGTATGCACACTCTGTGGTGCCAGAAACACACAGAGCTTCAATACGTTTCGCATCAGTCTTTGCGAAATCAAGCCGACTACCTCCGGAAAAATAGATATATACGCGGAGCGCTTCACCAACCGCTGCTTGATCAAGCTGCAGACGAAGATGAAGCGACTTTAAGCCCAACCGCAGAAAGCAGGCACCTTCTGGAAGATGATCGCAATTTCAGTACAAGGAGGAACATCAACATGCAAGTTCCTCTTAAGCCCCAAGATCTTCGGCTGATTCAAATCGAAGGCTAAAACCGACGATGGATCAAAAGACTAAAAGACGCTTGCATCAACTGAACAAGAAGATTGGATGGGCAAGACAGAATGCGTCCCGTGTTCAATGTGTGATTGACTACATAACATCTGGTAGACCGTTTACGGAAAGGGTTCGAAAGTTCGACCAAGAACTAAGGATCTTAAATCACACACTGAACAAGTCAAAGCTGCTGACAATCAAGCAGCATATTGTTGACCTTGGGCTTGGGTGGATTTTTTACAAAAACAGGGAGATCGCTGAAGAGGCGCGACGGTTCAGCGAGAAACTGTTGATTCTCCCTGATCCATCTTTCACTCTTCTGTATTCTCCTCCTTGCGTCAGATAACAGCCGTATTTTGTCTACAATATGCTGCTTGATTGTCAGTAGATTTGACTTGTTCAGTGTAAGATTCAAGATCCTCACTTCTTGGGCGAACTTTCTAACCCTTTCCGTGAAAATTCTGCCAGAGGATATGTGGTCAATCACACATTGAACACGGGACACATTCTGTCTTGCCCGTCCAATCTTCTTGTTCAGTTTGTGCAAGCGTCTTTTGGTCTTTTGATCAAAAATATAGAACATAATTACAAGGTTTAAATCTCCTAAGTTATTGGTAACTTCACTTGCAATAAAAAAAGCAGTATTACCAGCGTAGTAATTGGGTTACCACGGTAGTTGACGCGCGGTAACTCATGCAAACCCGCGGTAATATCTACATGGAAGATTTTTTTAGATTCACATTTTTTACGTAAATCTAATTTCTTTTAACGTTCTAACGACTGAACTCTATTGATTACACACATATATATATATATATATATATATATGAGCTTTTTCGGGTTGCATTCATGTGCGAGACCAACCGCGAACAGGCATCCAATAGCGGAAGAACGATGCTTCAGGACCCGGAGAAACATCAACATTCAGGTTT
>CAKNXH010062970.1:0-20831 GCA_932178445.1 Andricus quercusramuli | reverse complement strand
GCAGCAGTCTCCGTTGCGCACTCGAGGCCTGACATTGTTCTCCAAGACCTCGAGTAACGCGCGATATTCGTGATCGAATTCTCGGCTCCGTCCGAATACAACATCACTGCAAAGGAGGAAGAAAAGGAGGAGAGGTATCAAGACCTTAAAAGAGAGCTGCAACGACTGTACCCAAAATATTCGGTACGAGTAATTGTCCTTGTGACAGGTGCTCTCGGAGGTGCTAAATTATCACTGGTTCGTAACCTTAAAGCCATACCCGCGTGCCAAAAATATGCTAAGGCACTTGCGAGATGGATGCAGAAAGCTGTCATCCTTGGGTCGCTTCGTGTCCCCAAGACATACGAGGGTTTTGCCGGCCTGTTGTTGTGATTTCGTCGTGCCCTGTGACCACCCATCTCACGGATGTGAGACGTGGCCATAGGTGTATTTTACTGCGGTTCTACTGGGGGCTATTGACATTTTCTTTTTAGATGGCAGTTGCTCTTAGTGGTACCCTGCGGTGGTTGTTTAACTTTTTTTTTTAATCATATATACATATATACCGATAAAAATGTCCGAAATGAAACCATTTTCTCCAGCGCTAGTTTTGCGCTTTTGTTTCTTCTGTGTTTTCATATTTTCATTTTTTTTACTGCTATTGATTCCCTTTTTCGATTTCGTTTTTTCACTTTTGGTTTCCGAGATGCGAGTAAACTGAAGTTCTAAACTATGCAATAATTGTTATCATTTTTCTCAGATATATGTAACAGGATGTAATTTATAACGTGGGAGAGCTGTTTGATCTAGACTATCTATTTTTTCTTAATTATTAAAGATTTTTTTCTAAATTTTTTGGATTTTTTTTTTAATTTATTGAAAATATGTTAAAATAATCAATTATTTACAAATTTGATTTTCACAATTTAAACTTATCTCCTTGACGTGAATTTGTATAAGAAGAGTTCTTCGTAAAAAACTATCTATGAAAAATATTTTATGAAGAAGTTTAAGAAGAATTAAAAAAAAATTACGTTTAAAACATTTTCTTCTTTCTCTTCAATGTGCCTTCGAACCTTTCACCAGCGAGTGAAAAAAAAGGCTTCGGAGTTGTTGAAAGGCTTCAGAGTCGTTAGCTTCGGAGTTGTTGCTTGCAATTTTCAAGTGATATAAAACACACAATTTTCTTTTAAATAATTCCAGCTTTGGGAAAGTATTTTGTTGCATCAGCCCTTCGAATTTTATGTGGACATTTTTTTGAAAAAAAAATTATTTTGCGTTTGTACCTCTTTTTTTTGTGAGGGTTCGTAGTTGATATAATACGAATTATCACCTCAAATTCGTTAAAATTATAGAGGCTTCGGAGTTGTTAACAAACCGAGGGACAGAAATATAACCATGATTCTTTCAGCCATTATTTATAATCTCTAGCAAGTTAGTATTGCAATTTGAACTGCATCATATATTTTAAAAAAAGTGCCCAAGGTCAATATTATAAAAAAAATTTTTACCAGTCCTGTCACATTTCAAGTATGTGAATATGTAGGGAGGGACACTAGTAGAGAGGGTTAAAAACTGACTACTTAATTACAAAAAAGGTATGCCTAACTGTAATTTTGTTGTACTTTTTCTGTATGGACTAATAAAGTAGGCCACCATATGTGCTATGATCCCCTTGGTAGGTCAGAAATCTTATAGGAACATCGAATAAACATCGAGGGACATACAAATTGAAATCTATTTGAAAATCGCCCAATTACGAGAATTGAATGCCTGCTTGAGTGGTACTTTGCCAGCTACATCATTTAAAAAGTTTATTAACACCTGTTCAGAGTCCCTCCTTCTCAAATGTATACGTACCTTGCACTAGTATCGGTAATACACGTCGAGAAAGTCCACTTAGAAAGCTTCCGATTCTATGACTTCTCTGATCGGACGATACGACAAAAACTTTTAATATTCTGCCTCCAACGAATTGTGTTATGTAGTAATCTACGTAATAACGCATTATTACTTGATAATTTCTTCTTTCACTTATTCTTCTTCTTCCCGTTTTCTAATTTTTTTTTAAAAGTAGAGGTGTCACTGTCAGAGTGGCAAACTCGAATGGTATAGGATTTCCAACCTGATCTCTCATGTCTATTTCCATAGTGCGAAATTTGAAGAAGAGAAATGTAATTTGGAGAGGAAAACTGTGTAACTTGGGTAATAAACCTATACCTGTATTCACTTCCTGGAAATGTTGTCTGTTAACTATATTTTACTTATCTTCCATTTCGAGACTTTAAACAGAAACGAGTGTCCAGCGAGACTATACCAGACAAATAGCCAAGGAGTGAGGGTAGATCGCCGGGCAACCCACAGTTGTTTCTTACTATTATAATTAATACAAGATGACAAATTAAAAAATTAGCGATAGACGATTTTCTAAAACTCAGTAACGATTCTTTTATTCGACTAAAGTTAAAAATTGTAACACTACATGCTTATTAATTATAAATTTCAACAGACAGTTGCATAAGTTTCAACAACTCATCATACAGATTATTGGGTAAGACTATTTAATTAAACTAAACAAAAAAATTACAATTTTAATATTTTTCTTCTCTATTAGCCTTTTTTCAGATTTTGGTAGCACTCCCATTTTTTTACTTGTTTCTCGAGTCCTTTAGGACCTAGCTTATATATATTCCCATGATAATTGTCATAGCCACAATTTTCTGCAAAGAAATGTAAAATCAGATCATAATAATTAGAAATACATAATTATTTCTTTATCTTCAAGAAAAGAAGTACGGGAGTATAGATAATGCATCCTATAGCATCATTATTAATTAAAATTATTTATAAAAATTAATAGTCTGGACGGGGCTGTCCCGGTATATATTATCAGTCGCGGACACATTTTAGTAATGCAATCAAGTGAACTCATAAGAGCAGCGTGTGCAATTTGACATATTCGAAAAAGCCTGGTTTTTACCTCATCATTCACGGACTGGGTTGCTGCCATGCGTATGATTGGGGGATTCTATCATTAAAATCTTGTTCTCGGGTGAACCCAGTTTTTCATCATAGCCACGGATCAAGTCAAGTTACTGATAAAATGAGGATGTTATAAGTTAATTTAATACAATGTCTGGATTCTTCTGCAATGATATTGTAGGTACAAAATTAGGAGCATAGTGTAGTTTGGAGTTCGTTTTTTACCGCTGTTATCCATACACAGCGGCCGCGAGCGTTGGAGGTGACAACAGTCGCCTCTGGATGCTTTCTTAGAGCTACCATCTCATCTTAGAGCTGAATACCCTTAGATTCGAGAATACCCAGGTATTTATATGAATCGCCCGCAGCCATTGCCTCGATGTCATTCTCGAAATCGTTCTCTAGCTGTGTGGTGCCTAATTCTCTTCTGTTTAAATGCACTGTTCTGCATTTATCTAGTACGAACTCCACGTGGATATCATTGGAAAACTGTGTTGTGACATCCATCACTTGCTGCAGTTTCTGTTCCGAACTAGCACATAGCTTCAGTTTATCCATGTCTAGAAGATGGGTCACTTGATGACCATCCTCGTTATCATGTACTTGGAACACATGAGACATGCCATTTAGTGTTTTTCTCGGTAATTTCAACGATAAACAGAACCATAATGTACTGAAGGAGTATCCTTGGAATATACCCGTCTTAATGCGTATTGATCTAGTTATCCTCAGTTGTCCATGATGAAAATACTTGATTCTTGTACCCCAAAGCATCATCGCACGACTTAGGAAGTCAATGATGCGTGGACAAATTTTGAATACTTTTAAGACTTCAAGCAAATAGTCAAATGGTACGGAAGGAAACGCTTGCTTGTAGTCAATGTATGCCATGTGCAAGTTCCTTTGGTGTTTACGAGCTTGCATCATGGCAGCAGCGTCTATGGTGACTAGATCCTTACTGCCTCGCGAGTTTTTACAACATCCTTTTTGTCTTTCTATAAGGATGTCATTCTCGTCGCAGTGAGTATATACCTTATCTGTTTTGATGACTGTACGACATTTATATATTGTTAGAAGACAGGCTATCGTTCGAAATGGAGATGGATTTTGAGCGTCTAGTTTTTTGGGTAACACATGTGTAGTACCCTAAAGCATAAAGCCTGACATTAGATCTGGGTGTTCGATGATCTTCTGAAAACACCTTGCGAACGCAGGATGCACACTAGTCATGTACTATTACTAGAAATTGTGCACCCTGCCCGGACCTGAAGCACTCCTGTTACTTGTTTTTTTCAAAACCACTGAAACATCTAAAGCTGTGATGTTAGCTCCATTTCAGGTTTACTGCTTGCTCTTGCTATCTCCAGATGGAACCACGCTGTGTCCAAATTGCTTGTGTTAGTTTTTCCCCAAACATCCGACTAGTGGGGAATCATGTCTTCCAATTGAGTGACATCAAGTCTCTGCCGCCGGGAGTCTATAATCTCATCCAATATTGCTGGTGTCAATGTATCGATCTACCGAGGGTGGATGATTTTATTAACATGCATGGCATGTCAGCTTTCTGGTTCGATTTCCTTTCTTATATTGAGTCACTCGACCCAATTTGCACCTTACTTTGCTGACATCCATATCCAATCAGATCTTCCATGGTGGATCTGGTGTGTACGTGAGCAGGATTTCAACGTAGTGTAGTGACTGCTGTTCTCTCCTCGCTAACCTCACCTGAGCGCTTGCTTTAATAACACTGCAATGAAATCATGCTCCCGTACGCACGACTGTTTATACCGCGCTTCTGATTGGTCCAGCTTAAATATTTAAGAAGTTAAAAACTAAAACTTCAACTGATTTTTGGAAAAGGAATTTTCGATTCATTTAATTTATTTTTATATACCTATATAAATCCGGACACTACAGTCTGGGACACCCTGTATAACACTTCTAGAGCCGCATTCTGTCCCTCTATGTACCCGTAGCGTGCATATTTTGAGCATCCACTGAGAACATGACCAAGCGTTTCTGGCTCTTGCTTGCACGCTCGGCAGTTGGTATCGCCTACAGGTACATTCATTATGCGCTCGCGGTATATTAAGGTGTCTATAACGCCGTCTTGACAGGCAAAAAGAAATCCCTCAGTTTCCGAATTCAATCCGGCAGACTTGAGAGACATGTTGGACAGACCCATCATGAGCTCTTTTCTACGTATGATGCCGTAGAATTTACCATGAAGGGGCTTGTCAGCATGTTCTTTTAGTAGAAGCGTATGTTCTGCTTCCTGTAAGCAACAAGGGTGTTAGTGATGCTAGGCCATGTGTAGTGTCGCTGGAATCAAATGGGAGGTCAAGCTCCTCTGCGGCCCTATCTGCGGCACCGTATAGAAACGCCGCAGAATTGACGACTTCATGTTGATGTCCAAGTCGCATAAGAGAATCTGTGCTATTTAGAACTGAGCAGGCTGCAGCCAGAAACGTTCTGCGATGAAGAAACTCTCCGCTCAGCAAACCTCTTCCCCTTTTATCTCGAGGGAGGTATATTCGAGGTGCGGGAGATGTAGGATGATTTTTTCGATGGATTGTCATCATCTTGCGTGCGCTTCGGTCATATTGCTTCAACTCATCGACTTTCCATTTTACTGCACCAAACGTATAGAGCAGTATAGGAAGGGCCAGCATATTGTTCGCCTGGATTTTATTCTTTCAAGATAATTCGAACGTCCAAACTTTCCTGATAATTCGGCGATAGCTTTTTCCGAGGGCCGTTTTTAAATCATGCACATTTTGGGTTTCCGCTTGCGGTATTCCAGGATATGTAGATACATAGGTATCCACAGCTTTTGCCTCGGAGCACAATAGATAGAGGCTAGAGGGAGATGCACAAAAGTATCGGACCTTACGGTAGTCAATCCAAGCCATGGACAGATTGCGTCCATACCTGCTGGAGTCCTGGGTAATACACCTGTATATTAACAGGTTCTCCCTGCAACCTGCCAGTTCTCTCTTGCATCCACGTTGTTCAACTATTACCCTCCATACCGGTTCGATAGATATTAATATCCTCTCTTTGAGGATGCCAGTGAATAGCTTGTAGCTGGTGTTTAAACAAGCTATGGGTCTGTAGTTCTTTAGACTTGACAAATCTCCGGTCTTAGGGATCAATACCGTGCGTCCTTCCACTAGCCACTGCGGTACGGGTTGTTCTCCGTTTAAGAAAGTAGTAAATATAGGAGCTAGATGTTGGTGCCCAGAAGTAAACTCCTTCCACCAAAAGTTGTTGATTTTATCTGGCACTGGCGCTGAAAGGTTCTTAGTTCTAGCGATAACTTTCTTCACTTCCTCAGCAGTAATTAGTGGACACTCTTCCTCTTCACCTCGTAACCTTTGCCTTTGGTAAAAGTTACGAAAGAGTGATATATCTGAAGCATCTTCATTTAGCTGATAAGTATCACCATATACTTGCTCCCAGAAGACTTGAATCTCTTCTCAACTAGGCGGATTTTTAATGGCACGTGACGTTTTATTGAACAGACGGGAAGGATGAGTAGAAAAGGTGGAATTTTCCTGAAACCACTTTACTCGCCGTTCAAGGCGCTGTTTCGCCGTTGAAAAATATCTTATTTTTTGCGTCCAAAGCTGCCTGATGGTCAACAGTTCACACTTGTTTAGCATACGGTTTGGTTTTCTCAAGTTTCGAGCAAGTGCCCTAACTTTTGGAGTGAACTTTTTGTTTGATGTTATGTAGCTTATCACGTCCTGAATATTTGATGTATGCCGTCTCGCTGTTTTAATTTTGAACTGAAGCTGTGCAATACACACGCGAGTCTTACTCAGACGTACTGAAGTATCGTTTCTTCTCTTGTCGCTAAGCAAGGAGACCAAAGATTAACATCTTCGGGGAGCAAATCGGGGAGACCAGAATTAGCTTTAGTTAATTTGCCCATCCTGAGAAAGACATTTTTTTGGTTAGATCTTCTACTTCTCATGCTGGCAATTTTAGCTATCTACAAAGCTGCTCTTGCCCGGAACGAGTGAAATGTTAACTGGAGGATATTGCCCTTCTTCTTGTTGATGGAGAGCTTTATATCCGTTTTTCGCAAAAAGGATATCTGATCTCTTAAATTCTGAGGCGTTTGATGAGCATATTCCGGGAGCATATTGACCCAACGGTAATGTAACCTCTGCAAGAATCCTCTTCGCGCCGGTAAGCTTCTTTGCCAACAGGTAAGTATGTCCTTCCTGAGTTGGTCCGGCCATTTAAATCGATGATCTCGCATTTGATCGGGGCCATTTCCTCGGCGTCGCCTCGGTTCGGTCCTATTGACACTTCCAACTGAACCATGGACTCCATCCGAGAGAGGCCTATTCTGGGTAGCACTGCGTGATACTGGTGTCGTCACAGCATAATTCGTCCTTTTCGAAGCCTTTTTTTTAGGGGCTCCGCGGCCTGACAGCTAGCAGCCACAATATTTAACATGGAACAAAATTCCGAAAATGGCAGGCATTTGAAGTTAACAGTAGAATTTTCAATGAAAAAATTTGTATCAAGATGCTCATAAAATGAAAAGTTTTGAATTTATCGAAAATTCCGTATGTACTTCTCTGCGAAATGCAATTATGAAGATGTGGTTAAAATTTGAAGTCGATCGGATGAAAGTTGTTGAACTTATTTGTCAGGCCGATTTGAAAAAAGCTGTTTTGAGAAAAATGCGCTTAAACTTTTACATACAAAAGCAGAAATGAACTGAATGGCGTCCTTTCAACAATTTTACTGGAATTGGAAGTTGCTCTATAAGTATATTTTCGGTCATGTCGACAAGTGAGGCCCTCTATATGCCTTTCTAAATTTATCGATTGATGGTTAGTCAAGCCCAACGGGCTGGACTAACGAAAATCAGAGTACGAGCACGCCACATGCGGCCACACGTTATACGTTCAAAATTTATGAAAAAAAATTTCGCTATAAATCGGATAGTATCTTATTTTTATCATGTTAGAGGATCGTTTAAGAAAAAAAACATCGATTTTTTGAAAATTCTACTGTGGCCATACCCCTTAGATTTAATATTGTGTGCAAGTAGTTAAGCTAGGCCGGTTAGGGGGCACCCCTACGTAGTTCTAGCTGCCACGGGCAGATGGCGTCACTGGCCAGTTACCAAAGTCGGTAAGTGAACTGTCGGTAGGGTAAATCCGTCGTATAACCACGCTGCGTTGGAGCTCACACTTTGGCACATGCGCAGAGACTCACAGTCGCTCAAGTAGGAGACACAATGAAGTGTGCGTTAAAATGCGTGTGGAGGAGAAATGGCAAAAAGTGGAACTCACGGAGCTTGCAGTTAGCGGGACTGTACTGTATACATGGCGCGCACGTGTTTATAGGTTGGAAATTAAATTTTCTTTAATTAAAAAAAAATTCAAGTGCAAGAAATAGAATGTTTTTCCAGGCGGTATACCAAATGAAGAGTCAAAAGTATGTGGGTGAGCGGTACATGAAAATTATGCCATTTAACGATGTGACGGTGATATAATGTGATTATCAGGTAAGCAGTAGTAGTTTGATTTAGCGGGTATATTATTGTAAAACGTTCATTTACTTCTTTTTAAATTCATATTGTTGACATTTTTTTTCTCTGGAAGAGTGAAATACCGCTTGTAAATGATTATCCTAATATCAAAAAGCTGTAGTGACAACTTAACCTCTGACTCAGAATGATGAATACCCAATTGAAAACGATTGGAATCATTTAAGAACGTGGGTTGAAGCCAATATTTTGAAACTCGGACAAAATAAATTGTGGGCAACTTATTAAATTCTATTTATTTTTAGTAGAAAAACTTATCCAATCCTTTTAAATGTCTTGCAGTATAACAATTTCGAATTTATAGATAAGTTTGATTTGAAATTCTCTAAAATTTCTAGCTTTAAATATTCAAAAGATTGTATTTTTAGTATTTTAAATCATTTGTTTTGCAATGCCTGATTTTAAAATCTTTTAATTATAAATATTTCCAATTTTTAATTGTATAGTATTAGATTGTTCAGAAGGCTTTTTGTCATAAAATAATCAGAAAAATTAACAATAATTGACTGAAAATGACTCGAAGATTCACCTTTTCAAAAACTGTACAACCGCGTAAAATACATTGGATTTTGAAAGGAACCCAACGTGGTATGTGAATATCCAACGCTACGAGGAAGGATAGTTAGTTAGTGAGTTAGTTTTAATACGGGCGGAAAGCCCATGGGGAGCTCCCCTGGCGCTCAAGCTACAGAGGCTATTGTGCCACACTCTTACTTATTCACTCTCAGCAGTTGACTCCAGACCTCTTGACGAAGCCCAGTATGTCGACTCCCGACGTTTTTGACCATGCTGCCGGGAGCGTCCCCGGGTAGCGAATAGGGAGGCCCTGTACCGAGGGTTTCTGCTGAATACGGTTACACAACTCAATATGCAGTCGCGGACAATGGTCCAGGGGTGGTCCCGAAGGAAAACCCCCCAAGTCAAGGCGTTAATAACCGCACCGAAGACTGAATGCACGGATTAGTGGCCTTATCCCCATGCCCTTGAAGTAATGCGATAAGCGGTTCCGATGACATGGGTTGGCTGGAAGAGGAGGTGAGTTTAGTGGGTATTACCGTTACCTGAGCCTAGCTAATGTTGGGCACTGGCATAATACATGCAGGGATGTTTCGTCATCCCTGCCGCATTTCCTGCACTCTGTCTTGGGAATATATCCCATTCTGTGCATATGGTAGTTCATGTAGTTGTGCCCTATTAGGGTCCGTACCACTGTCCTCATACCTTTCTTAGGTGAAACCAGGATTTCCTTAGCTCTGCATGTCCTATAGGTGCACCCTAGGATGGCTTTCACCTGACGGCAACCCTGGGTTTGTTCCGAACATTCCTGATGCTCTGTTCGGATCCAGCTTTTAATGACCATTCCGACACAGCAAGACGCTATTCCCATTACCGCTTCCGGCCCTATGTATTGACTTGCTACACCGCGTTTTGCCAACTGGTCCGCCTTTTCGCTGCTTTTGATCCCTGTGTGACCAGGGACCCATATGAGAGCCACTTTGTTCCTTTCTGCGAGTTGGTTTAATGCCTTTTTATTCCCAAACCAGTTCTGATGTTATGTCTGGTTTCCCTATGGCAGTTAGTGTCGCCTGGCTGTCCAAACAGATCGTCATCTGTCTGCCAACGGCGTTTTCCTCTATTGGTGTTTCAGCGCAGCGGAGAACGGCCAGGACCTCCGCCTGAAAGACAGTAGCGTGTCGCCCAAGTTTGATCCCTATCCCTATCCCTCTTTTGCTGTCCTAAATTCCTGCTCCTGACCCTCCCTCCTCCTCTGGAGCCATCTGTATACCAGATTCCCCCCTGGAGAAGCGGGTTACCATTTGCTTCCCACAGATTCCTTCTTGGGATGCAGACGCGAAAAGCGTTTGCGAAGTTGAAGCGTTTTGTTATTTCATCTTGCCTCATCTGTAGAATCGGCAGTGGATTGATATCACTAGGGAGCCTAGAGTGTCTTGTCCCTGGAGTCCATCTATTTGCTCTTACCAGACGGCCCATCGCGTGTGCCGCTCTAACGGTTATCGCAACATGTGGGGGTTCTTCGCAGAGCATGAATCCTATCGCCGCTGTAGACGTGGTCCTCATTGCTCCAGTCAAATCTCTAATTGGTAGCGTTTGTAGCCTTCGCAGCCTGTCCTGCATTGTTTTAAGTTCCGCCCGCGGCCACTAGATCACGGCCGCATGTAGGAGCCTGGGTTCCAGTTTAGCAGAGTAGAGCCATGCAAGCATTTTAGGCCCTAGCCCCCACGTCAAACCAAAGTCTCTCCTGCAAATCCAAAAAGTCGTGACGAATTTCCTGCATTCGGTCTCCAGGTGCTTTGCTTAGTTCAGTTTGCTATCTAGGATTACTCCTAGATATTTAACTGAATCTGAGAACGTCAGCTTCCCACCATAGAATACAGGGGCGATGATTTCGGAACTTTAAAATTTCTCGTGCAAATAACCAGGATGATCTTTTCCGGATTCACCGAGAGCCCTGAGCTATCGCATCAGAGCTATACGATGCGCAGCTCCGACCTTATAATACCCATCAGTGCTTCCAGATGAGCCCAGCCTGCCTAGGATTACGAAGTCATCTTCATATGCCTGAGTATAGTACCCCTATTTATTTAGCCTTCGAAGAAGGCCCTCCACTATAATGCCTCGCAGAAGGGGTGACAGAACACCCCCCTTGTGGGCAACCCTGCGTAGCTATCACACTCACTAGGCTTTCACCCCATCTGGTTTCGAGTCTACTTCGGCGTAGCATGCTTCTTATCAGGCATACTAGCTGCCCTGGCACACCACATCTCAAAGCTTCTCGACAGATGACTTCTGGGGGAGTGTTGCTGAAAGCCCCCTCAATATCCAAGAAACCGCCCACAGTATATGTTAGGCTGATTGGTCGGAAATATTTGGCAGCAGTGTAACCTTTCCTTCCAGGTTTGGGTATGAAGGCCACTCTGCAGTCCTTCCATGCCGATGGCACGTGCATAAGGACTATACTTGCCCTAAATAATTTCTTGAGAGGAGGGACGACTAAAGCCCAATGTGGGACTGTATTTCGAGGGGGCCTTGGGGGTCGAAGCCGATTTTGAGAAGATTCAAAAATGAGTAAGCGATCTTCTTGCGCTTGGGGGCTCCTACAGGGGGCACCATGCTTGATTTTCGCTGGCCAATCTTGAGCAATGAACTCACATACATACACTTACATAATACACCCTAGCCTGCTGAGGAGGCTGCCGAATGGCAGAGTGAGTGAGGATCACTTTACCTGATCAACAGAGGAGGACGGCATTTACTATGTGATAGCTATGCCTGGCACCGGTGTGGCACGCGTATGGCACAATAGGCTTTATAGCTTGAGCACCAGGGGTGAGACCTCACGGGCCCCACCGCCTACATTACAACTAACTAACTAATCTAAAATCACTGAGCATCTACAAATTCATTAGGATCTGTACGAAGCATCATACAGCAGCATTATCGACTTGGTTGAGAGTAAACCTTGTACATCAGTTCACTAAATCCATCTGAAGGTGCAGGTGGTGGCAGTGGTGATGGTGACGGTGGTGTTGTTTCAACGTTGCTATGAATAGAAATGTAGCGGAAGAACTTCATCAGTATTGATTGAGCTGCAGTCAAATCTACATGGATTTCAGCAAGCAGATGGATACTTCACGCCAAATTGTTAAAACCAGTAATGCGATACGACGGAAGCATCGAATGATAAATAGGAGTAAAGCCTATAACGAAAGTATGCTAAATGGAACGTTCAAGCCTACAGTTACACCCGTGCAGAGACTAGTAAACATTACTAAATATTCTACCAATGAAACAGTTAATCACGTGTTGCCCGAATCAAAGCCTAAAATTAAGCAACCACCGCTTGATGTTAACGATGAAGTCCAACAATTATTACCTGCTGAAAATGAACGAGAGGATAATGATGATGATAATGATGATGATAATGATGATGGTAATGATGATGATAATGATGATGAGCATGATGATGATGGTGTTGATGAGAACGCATCATTTATGACTGCTGATGATCATAAAATAGAGGATTTAGGATAGATATATATAATTAAAAAAAAGTTAAACAACCACCGCAGGGTACCACTAAGAGCAACTGCCATCTGGAAAAAATGTCAATGGCCCCCAGTAGAACCGCGGTAAAATACACCTACGGCCACGTCTCACATCCGTGAGATGGGGGGTCACAGGGCAGGACGAAATCACAACGACAGGTCGGCGAAACCCTCGTGCGTCTTGAGGACACGAAGCGACCCAAGGATGACAGCTTTTTGCATCCATCTCGCAAGTGCCTTGGCATATTTTTGGCACGCGGGTATGGCTTTCAGGTTACGAACCAGTGATAATTTAGCAACTCCGAGAGCACCTATCACAAAGACAATTACTCGTACCGAATATTTTGGGTACAGTCGTTGCAGCTCTCTTTTAAGGTCTTGATACCTCTCCTCTTTTTCTTTCTCCTTTGCAGTGATGTTGTATTCGGATGGAGCCGAGAATTCGATCACGAATATCGTTCGTTTCTCGAAGTCTTAGAGAACAATGACAGGCCTCGAGTGCGCAACGGAGACTGCTGCCCGAAAATCGTAGTTCCAGAAAATCTGGCACTTCTCGTTTCGGACAATTGACTCTATATCCCTTGGAGCGTTCGGCAGGGCAGGGTCGCGACCAACACCATAAGAGCGACAAAGGTGGTAATAAAGTACTCTTAGGGCCGCATTATGTCTATAGATATACGTTGTTCCTGCGTGGGTCGGACACCCCGATAGTATGTGTTCTGGGTACTCAGCGTGTGCATGACACGCTCTGCACCTATAACTGGGAACTTCTGGACATAAAATGCGGGCGCGGTATGCTAAGGCGGAGATTACACCGTGCTCGTATGCGAAAATGAAGACCTCTGTACCTGAATTGAGCCCTGATGATTTGAGGAAAGCAAAAGTTTGCTCCTTTGACATGGATTGTTCTTCTACATTTCTGTGAAAGTTTCCGTGCATATGCTTGTCGAGTAGCTCTTGGTGAAATTTTCCAAACTCTGCTTTCTTTGGCTTTCAGACGTGAAGCATCTAGATGGAGTAATGCACTATCCTCACTTCTGAAGTTAAAATTCAGGCCAAGGGTCTCGGCAGCTTGCTCCGCGGCTTTGTAAAGGAACGCTCCTTCGCCAATCATCTCCTGGTTTCTGACCATTTACTACCAAACGATAGTACGCATCCGCACAATCATACCAAAAATCCTCCCAGGTCGAGAACGGAAGTCAAAATGATGAATTATAAGATAAATTGTTGCATGAGTGCCATTCGAAATTTTTTAAAAAAATTATTTGAATTTTTTGTGATAGAAAATGTTTAAATGTTGAAAATTGTTGAAACAAATTTGATTGAGAATGATTTAAGGTGAAAATTTTTGTATCATATTATTTGAAAAAGGGCGGGTAGAATATGCAATATAGTTCGAAAAAGTGTGATTAGACCTGTATAAATGTCCGTTAAAAAGTTGGTGTACACTGTTAGAAAAATCTGTATGAGATTTAATATACATGTGTGTGAAGCAAATATGCAATACCGCTACTGAAATGTAACATACATTGGTGTAGTGAATTTAATATACATGTATATTAAATTTAATATACAGGTCGGTATAGCAGTGTGCATGAAAACTCAAAGTGCTTTCATTTCTTCAAATCTTGTCATATATTCGCAATTAAATTAATAATCTAGAATTCGTCGACTGAATTGTTATTTATAATGAAAGTCCAACGTACGGGTGGAACTTTTTCCAAAATCCAGTCTAAATAGCAGAAATTTAATGCTAATAAAGTTGATTGTAGGTTAGGTCTGTTATTTGTTTGCTTAATTGATCTTTTCGACCTAAAATCCAGTCATATTTTTGATTAACTGGAAGAAGGTATCATGTTTTATTATTTAGAGTCGAAACTTCGTGTTGAACTTATCTTGAATTTGTGTAAAATGGAATTATCTGATTTTTCTTGTAAGTGATTAACATGAATCTATATGAAATTTAATATACATGCTCTTAATGGCGATTTCATGTGATTGATATATTAATTTTAATACACATAGGTATATTAAATTTAATATTATTCTTAACAGTGTACTTCGCGTGCTCGCAAGCCCTGCCACCTTCAATAAAAAATAAAAATACCCTGAAAATATAAATGCCTTGTGTGCGTAATAATAGAATTTACTTGTAGGAAAAAACTTGAAAAATTTTGAAGCAAAAGTACGAAAGTTAGAAAAAGGAAGCGGCGTCAGTAACAAAATTTGGTTCACGGAATCACCGTTAGAGTGACGTAATCCAAGCAATCCCAAGCGTTCCCGCCCGCAGTGGATACTTCCGCTACGTGGTCAGGCCACGCGCAAGTACAAAGTGGTAAAAATCGAGACGCTCACCTGAGTGAACGACCGGTTTTTATTCAGCCGTAGAAACCCCTGAGCTAGGCCGTAAAGAATGGGAAGAAAATAAGAAGAGCAAAAATCGAATGCGACTAAGATCGGAAAAAATTATTCCGAAAATGGCAAAATATCCTGTGTCCATGCTCGTTTCTTTGTGTCTCGCGCCTTCTCGAAGATTCGTTGTATAGAAAATCGTTAGAGATCACCATGTCTGAAAAAAAATTTCTGGAAGGCTTGAGACATTGAATTTTAAATATGCACCACTTTAGGTGAAAGTTGAGAATATATCGATTCATCTTTTCTGCAAAGTAGTCAGAGACTATGTCCAATATCGATTTTCCGGAACCTCGTGAATCCCCAGAATTTGATTCTTGGTTGGTATTGCAGGGACCCGCCTCGTTAAGCGAACCAAGAATATATATCAACTTTGATGGAAACTCCTGGAAAAGCAGAATTCTAGAAAGTTCCAAAACTTGGAGAATTCTTGATCTCACAAGCGCCACCTTTATGAAAGTTTCTTGTGATTTCAGTCAGTAACACAGGTACCATCCTTATCGGCCGAGTCAAGAATCTGCGATAGGGATCTACGTTACCGACAGTTCAGTTACCGACTTTGGGATTAGCGGGTGGCACCATCTGTTGGTGGCAGCTAGAACTACGTAATTGTTCGCCCGGACCGGTCTAGCTTAACTTCCAATGCAAAACAATTCACTGAATTAATAAGATAATTGTTCAAACATCGTAACCCGAAAATCATAGGGAGCTATCTCACTTTTTGGCCAAAATAAGTTAATAATACCAAAAGGTAGTTTCATGCAATCTCTTCGCTTAATGTTAATCTTATTGTAATATGCATTCTCTAAATAACTACAATTTATAAAATGAAATATGTAAAAGAAATATTTGTAGAACCTCAAGGTGCTATCTAATGCCGTGTTGCCAGATTACAACCATGCGTATAAAAAAAGACAATCAATACAAAATTCAATACGGCCTCTGAAGTCAAAATGATAAACGGTTAATTAGCACCTTGTAGTTTTAGGGTCTCAATATATTATACGCTTTGACGAATTGAAATTGTAATCAATTATTTTACGTTTGTTGTTAGTAATTTATGATTTATCTAGGAAAGGATGCATTATCTACTTCACAATTCCATCCGGTAATGATAGATTTATATGCTTTCCATGCAATTACATTTTTGATTGACCCTCTTGCTGCATTTTATTTACGAAAAATATTCTTAGGCGTAAGAGCGAATAAGACTTTAAGTTACTTACTTAAAGCTTCATCTTCAGTTGCATATTCTATTGAACTAACAATTACCACTGCATACATGCATATTATTGTTGTTACGATCAGAACAAATTTAATGGAAATCATGTTGATTATCAGATCTCTTGCTTCTACTGAACCCTGTGAAATAAATAAATCTTTAAGAAATTCAAAGTTTTTGAATTCGATGCAATTCTTGTGGCCTATAATACTCTTTGAGCAATAATTAGACACTTATAATAAATTTAAATTTTAGAATTTGAAATTTAAAGATTTTTCGGGTTTCAATCGTGTGCGAAACTATGAATGTTGCCGACGTTTCGTGAGCATTTCAGTTCACTTCTTCAGGGCTGACCTGAAACTGAAGTTTCAGGTTATGTTGTTCTTATATATGTATTCTCTACGACGCCCGTGATTGGCCAGAGCGCCCCATGGTGGGGACAGGTTGGACTTGATTGGCCAATCAAGTCTTTTTTAAAAAAAACCCGGGAGGACGGAAAGCCAAATCGGATTGGTATTATATCCATTTTCCCTATTGATGTTATTAGGGTGTTTCAAGATTTCGATTGCTTCTCTATGTTTTCTTGGGAATTTATTAGACATTTTAGCGATGACGGTTGTTTTGTCAAATAAAATACTATGTTCTGTTTCGATATGATGCTCAGCTACTGCTGATTATGTGAAATGTTTTAGCCTAACTTTACTCTCATGTTCCTTTACACGTTGACTTACCGCCCTCCCGGTTTCTCCAATATAGACTTTACCACAAGAACAAGGGATTTGATATACTCCCGGATCACTGAAAGGTTCCTTTTTATCTTTGGGGTTGTTTAGAAGCTGTCCTATTTTTGCAGGTGGTTTAAATATTGTTTGGATGTTGTGTTTGTTGAGAATTCTTCCTATTTGTTCCGTGATACCTTGAATGTAGGGTAGGATGGTGGTTGTTTTTCTCTCTCTTTCTATAGTAGATTGTGTTGACTTGTTTTCTTGGGTGTATTTTTTATTGCTTTATTAATTTGTTTGTTTGTGTAATCGTTTTGTATTAGGATTTGTTTAACATTTCGTAATTCCTTTTGTAAATTATCTTTATCTGTTATGGAGACAGCTCTGTATACAATGGAATTGATGACCGATTGCTTTTGAGATGGGTCGTGGTGGGAGGAGGCATGCAGGTATCTGTTAGTATGCGTGGGTTTTCTGTAAACTTCAGGTCCTAATGTGTTATCGGATCTTTTATAAACAAGTACGTCCAAGGAGGGTAATTTTCCGTTTTGTTCAATTTCCATAGTGAACTGGATTTGTTAAAGATTTTAGTTTCTAAATTTTCCATAAAAATGTTGGCTATTACAGGTGAGACTGGAGATCCCATTGCTGCTCCTGAGGTTTGTTCGTAGAATTGGTTATTGAAAGAGAAATAGGGGTTAGTGAGAGAGTGTTCTATTAAAGGTGTGAGATTGGAGGGGAAGTTTGTAAAGGATTTAATAATATCGATTGTATCAGAGATTGGTACTTTTGTAAAGAGAGATACTACGTCGAAACTTACTAGGGTGTCTTGGGGTTGAATGTGAATCTGTTGTATTTTTCTGATGAAGTCAAAAGAGTTTTGGATGTGTGTGATAGAGTTTCCTGTGAAAGGCTTAAGTTTTTTGGCGAGAAAGCGTGCTAGGTTGTAAGTTGGAGAGTTTATTGCGCTGACGATCGGTCTGAGTGGGATGTTGTTTTTGTGAATTTTTGGAAGTCCGTAAAGTTTTGGAGAGATAGGATTAGTAGGTTTTAATTTAGATATTGTATCGCTGTCAAGATTTGAGTTTTTTAGGAGGCTTTGTGTTTTTCTGGTTATTGTTTTTGTAGGGTCTTTTTTAAGCTTTTTATATGTATCGTCAGTAAGAAGGTCCATGATTTTGTTGTTATAGTCTTCTTTATTCATTATTACTGTTGTGTTGCCTTTGTCTGCGGGTAATATTATGATGTCTTTATTCTGATTGAGTTCTTTAATAGCTGTTTTTTCTTGTTTTGTTAAGTTTGAGGAAGGGAGTTGGGCTTCGCGTAAAATGTTGCATGTCCTACGTCGTATGTCATTTGCTTTTTTGGGTGGGAGGGTGTATATTGTGGATTCCAAATTACCCTATGGTGGGGACAGGTTGGACTTGATTGGCCAATCAAGTTCAAGCAGTCCCCACCATGGGGCACTCTGGCCAATCACAGGCATCGTAGAGAATACATATATAAGAACAACATAACCTGAAACTTCAGTTTCAGGTCAGCCCTGAAGAAGTGAACTGCAATGTTCACGAAACGTCGGCAACATTCATAGTTTCGCACACGATTGAAACCCGAAAAATCTTCAAATTTTAAATTCTAAATTTTAAATTTAAATTTATTATAATGAATCATCGTGAAAGTATCAAATCTATTAATTTAATTTTCTTGCTTCTAATGTCATTTTTGCTACTCAAACAAAAGCTATACGTATCCCATCAAAAAATGGTCAATAACAAATTTTTTTCAACATTTAAATTTTTTGTGTACGGCTATTTGCAGTATTAAGAAAGCCGAACAATTAATCTCCATGACTTTTTTCGGAAAATAGAAAATAATCAGAGTTATAGTATTTATAAAATTTTAAAAATCATTCGAAAATGAAAGTTTTAAACCAAACAATGCACGATATGGAAAGCGTTGAGAAATGAAAAATTTTGCTGCTTGAAAGTTGTACAAGATTATCTAACAATTTTTTGAATTTTCTTGAAGAAACGAAAATTCAAATCTTGATCACACAGAAAATAATAGAACTTCCATTTTGTGGTCAAACTATGCAAGAAATAATGTATGTAATTAATAATATGTAATAAATAATCAAATTTTTGTTTCAATCGTAAAAAGCAAAATTGAAAATAAGAGAATTAAATTTTCGGACAAACAACGCAAGCTAGGAAAAAGTTAATAGAAAAAAACTGCTTACCTAAAAAAGAGCTACAATTTTCTGATAAATAATTCTTCGATAAGACGCGTAGTTTTTGTTTGAATCGGGTAAAATGGCATTGAAAATAAAAAATCCAATTTTTTTAATAACAAAATGGTCTATTATAAGATGCGGACTTTTTATTATATCTCAATAAGCAATCCCGGGCCGAGGTACATAAATAAATGTAATATACACTTGATATAATAGTGTTGAACATAAGGCGGAAAAGTTCAAGATTTGGACAAAATCAAGTGCGAAGCACGAGATATGTACGTGATGAGAATGTGTTCGCTAAAGCCGAAGAAGCTTTAACAAAAGAGAATTCACAATCACCAAATTACAGTTGCCGATGCTTTGACCTTTTATTTTAAAAGGTCTGTGCGCAAATGTAGGGAAATCTTAAAACCCCCTATTAACATCAATGGGGGCAAATCAGAGGCATTGTAAAGATTATATATAATAACTACATAACCTGAAATCCTAATGATGTGGACTGCAATGTCCACGTAATTTCAACAAGAGTCGTAGTTTTGCACACGATTGAAACACGAAGCACCTCCTTCCAATTTATTATAATGAATCATCGTGAAAGCAATAAATAAATTATTAAAACCTTATTTCTATTCGAAGATTACTTACGAAAATATATCAATATCCGATACATTTTTCTCATATCCGAGACCTAGCTACTAGTTCGTGACTTTCTTCAGAACAATTTTTTCCGCAAAAGAATCTAACTTATTAAGTAATAACTGAGCTTCAACGTTGGTGGGTCATCTTCCGCGAAATTCGCAAATTTTTTCCAATTTAGCATCAGGAAACTTACTAAATCTTATTTGAAATACGAAATATCATAGTTTAATAATTTAAAAAATGACGAAATAAGTTTCAAAATGTAAAAATTTTCTAATAATAAGTTAATGAGTAGGTATGCCAAAGGAATTTGAAAAAAAATCTATTTTCTTTAAATTTCGGACTTGCATAATATATTTTTTTATACTTACTGTTATTTGAAGCCCGTGGGATCAGAAGAAATCTTTTAGCAAGATAAATTTCTTGTTTCAAAATATGTATTCACGATATTTGATTTAAAAAGCTATGAGTTTTTATCAAATTTTCCTGGTTAAGACGTGGTGAGGACACACTACGTACTGATTCAAGATATGCCTCATTTACGAAACATCAGGCAATACGAAAAAGCCAAGCATTACTTTTGAAATGAGCAAATAAATGCACCCATACTATTTCGCAGCGATATACACTTTACGATTACTTTATTTTTATCTCTGGAAGAAGCTATTAGGGAACTATTTTTAAACTTTATCAGAAACATTGTTGATTACAGATCATTTTTGTTAAAACATTTTTTTTCTAAGTATTTCATCCATCGAAGAATTTATTTTCAGAAATTGTGTCAGGCCAAGTTGTATAGAATCTTTTTCCTGAGAAGAAAATTATTAATAATTATTGCAATTTATTATATTTAAAAAATATTCAAGAAACGATAAGAACAAAAGTGTTAGTAAAAAATAAAAGTTTTTGAATAGAAACTTTCGCTGGGAGGGGGTGCAATTTTTCAGATTTAGCACCCGCTCCCGGCGAAATCCTGTGGTTGTCCTTATGACAAACT
>CAKNXH010062969.1:25444-50873 GCA_932178445.1 Andricus quercusramuli | reverse complement strand
GAAGGTGGCTTATGAAATATAAATTAAATCTTCAGCGATAATAATCTCTAAGGTTAATTTAGAAGACCCAAGCTTGAGGCAATATTTGATATGAAGCCACAGAATACTCATTAATTACACTTTTAACTATAGTTTGTCCTATAATTCGAAAAGATGAGGATCCTTTATACTTTGGTCTTATTATTAGTGATTATTCTCAATTCTTTTGGTAAATATGAATAATATATATATGGATAATATAATACATCTATAATAATTTTGCAAACATTTTTAAGAAAAGTTTCTAACAAAAAAGAAGACATTTTAACAATGCTTCCTAGTGCATAGAGCTTGAATCGGAAATTTTTCCACTCATTCCTAACTTTAATGCCATCATCATCACTTCCAATCAAACTAAATATCCAACACCTTTGGTATATTCTTTGGGACTCTCGATTGTACCTCATTATTCCACTTACCATATTGCTCATTCCAGTACTTGTATTGATTCAATTATTGGAGACAATGTTGATAAGGCTTTCTCTTACGAACAGCATGCTATATCAAGAGTTTCACTACCCTTTTCTCGGAAGTGGTTAAAGATCTCAAATATTTTCAAAACTGTACCTTGTCCTGGAAGGAACAAGTACAGAACATCTCAGAATCAGAATCATCAGAAATCAGAAATTTCTTTATCAGAAACTTAGAAGCCCGTGTCCGTTTCATCTACAACTTAGCTAAATACGAACATATAACTCCATACCGAAATAAGGCTGGTCTGCTCATTGTTGCCAAGAGAAGAAAATTCTTTGTGGATATCATCTCAAAAATCTCTTATTCAAATATTTGTTCAATACTTCAATACCGACTCTTGAGATTACTTGCCGATAAACTCTTATTTCAATTCTCTGACATATCATCTTCGAATTTTTCTTTTTTTTTATTTACTTTTGTGAATTTTCGTTTCTTATATACCGAGTTTTTCCCTCTTCATTGCCGTTCCTGCTTTACTATTCACATGAGCCTGTAATCAATCACCAAATGTTCATTGAAATATAATAATCGCATACCAAATCTAGTACGAATTCTGAGGTCGGCTCTACTTAGATTGTAGATTTAGTCATATGATCAATCATGTATTCTGCCAATCAGTACTTGCACATATTTGTGATGACTGTGTATTATCCTGTTTCTCAGAGGGTTATTCAACCCTCATTCCAAAAATTTAATTATTAATCTTATTTGTTTCAATATAATCATTTGTGTATTTTGTTAGAAATTCGTCTTTTTCAGTAAAAAATGATCTTTTTTGCTGAATATTCTACTGTTATAAAACAAATTCCACCGCATATGTTTGCTGTTTATCAAAACTGCTTTCTGTGCACAATAATTAAAAAAAAAACAATATCGCCTTCACTTCTTATTGCAGAATTCAGTTCACAGTCTGGCTCTAACCGTGCTGGTGAGGAGCCTGATACTAACTTGCAACTGGGTCTTAACCAACCTTCTTCTTCTTCTCGTCACATATCTTATTCTCGTGTCGAAATCGGGCCTCATCTACGTCCCAGGTCCAGGTCTCCTCCTGCCATTCCTCCTCTTGTCAGGTCTTCTCCTGCCACGACTACTCTTGCCGAAAATCCTGATTTTCAGGTAATTGGATACAGACTTGGACAACTTGGACTTCTCCGGCTTATACCCAGATGCAATCCGCACCGGCGATTTGAATTTCGAAAATGCACTTTTTCTCCCCATTTACAACTTCGACATCTAACAAGAGGAAACGTCTATCTGCCCATGCCAATCCGAGAACAAATTGTATTAACAGCATCTAATGGTGACGTTGTTGCAATAGTGAAGCATAGTTCTTTTCTTAGTGGAATATATAGTTCCACTAAAAGCCGCGTGAGAGTAAACATAGAAAGTGGCGACGTTACGGACATGACCCAGGAAGAAATCAAAGAAGTTCCACTAGGGCCCAGCAAACCAATAAAGTTCTATTTTAATATAGTGGTTGTGAACAACGATACACTGAACTGAAAGAAGAATTATTGGATCCAAGGAAGTGCGGTTCTTTGGTTTGAATTTTTCAAACCATGGATTTTTTTCAGTTCAGTTGCTTAAATATTGTTGAAAGGCAAACAATTCATGCCTGCATTTGAAGAAATAGTTTTCTTGGTGATATTCTTTCAATACAAAGAAATATTTCTTTGCATCAAATGTTTACATTATTCAGTCAAATAAATGATTTTTGGGATCTGAAAACTTACTTTATTTGAATCTGTTCTTCACAGCCTAAAACATATAAATGAAATATATTTTTGAATTTCCTTATACCTGCTTAAATTAGATAATTCATCTGTACGTGGATCAAGTAATTTAGGTTTCTTTCAGTGAATGAAATATTATTTCTAGATAAATATTCATCAGATTGGAAAAAATCTATATTAAGGGTTGATACGATTATTTCTGGTAAATAATTATATGCGTTTAAAAAATATTTTTAAAAATACATCTAATGTAAAAACTTCTTCTGACCATAAAATTTTTTTTAAAACTCTTCAAATACATTTTTTGGGACTTTTCATTTTAGTTTCTGTTTGAGCGTTGATCAGGCACTTAGCTGCTAGTGGAGCGTTTCGGGGTTCAAATAACCACAGCCAAATTTTACTTGCAAAGAAAAGAGTTTATTTTATAGCATAAAAAAACCTCCACTTGAAGAGTGGGGGGAAAAGCCGAGAATCAAATAGAAATCACAAAAATGAGACAGAAATGACAGACCTCAAGATTGAATGTATAAACATTGGAACGAGAACAAATAGAATCCAATCCACACAATGGCAAACAGCCATAATCCAATACGAGACTCGTTTACACTGAATCCAACACGACAACTTCTTTATAAAATTCAGAAGAAGCGTTAAACATCCTCTTGAGTTCTCGAGCAGCTTCCTGGCCATTGTAGCTGTACAACTTGCGGCAGTCACCACGACGACCAACAAACCGGCGATATGTGGCCAGGCACGTAGCCGTTGTTAAGTCACTTACAACTTCCAGATGAAATGCATGTGCTCCGAAACAAACAAAAAGGGCAATATAACCCTTGTAAGGGCGATGGCCACGGCCTTTTGTCGTACGTATCTGTATAGGCCCAGCGTAGTCCAGACCCGAATAAGTGAACGGCCGCACTGAAGTTATTCGATCAGCTGGAAGATCTCCCAATAATTGTGACGCCAGACGGGGCTTTACCGGTTGACAGATTATAAAGTTTCGAATTTCAGTTTTCACTCAATGTGTCTCTACCTAGGATCCATGCATGTCGGAGTAAGATCTCAGAGTTAGAGTGGGTCCACCATGAAAAGAGGAAAGATGCGCATGGTGAACGAAAAGATGACTAAGAGCTGAAGATTAAGGTAGAATTGGACGATCCTTGGTTTCGCGACAAAAGGTTAGTGTGTGACAAGCGACCTACAACTCGCAACATCCCTTCTTTCATTCCCACAAAGGGATTCAATTTTCTAAGTGGATTCCTCGTCTGAGGAAAGAGTGAGCCGTTTGGGACCTTGCCACCAGAGCGCAGTTTGCTCAAGATCTGTAAATTTGACTCTGCGAGTCGCTAGGTCAGCTCTCTTTAGTTGGTACATACTTCCGTTCAGCCAAGGGCAGCTCGGTTTCAGTTAACGATACGCGGTTCGCAACGAAAGTTTCCCAGTGGCATGGGTGTTTGTGTAACCACGCAAGTACTATGTGGCTGTCAGAAAAAGCGAAGAGGTTGATCTTTAAATAAGGGCAGCTTTTGAATGTGTGTTGTCAGGACTCACCTTAGTTTTAGCCATGAGAAGCGACACCCGGTGACGGCCGTCATCTAGCTGGATTCCCAGATAAACCAGTGCGGCATATGCGCGAGAAGATGCATCTGAGAAGACATGTAGCTGACATCGAGAGTCTGGAGAGGTTCCCAACCAGCGATCGATCGAGAGTGTAGGGTTGGAGGTAATTGAGTTACTATAATCAGTCCATCGCTCAAGGATTTCCGACGATAAAGGGGAGTCCCAGCCGCACTCCAGCATCCAGAGATCTTGCATCAAAATCTTTGCAGTGACAGTAACCGGAGCGAGCCAGCCCAGTGGATCGAACACTCGAGCGATGTCTGACAAAACAGTAAGCTTTCTCTGCGTGGAGGTTTCTGGGCTCAGGTTGGCAACACTAAACACAAGTATATCCATCGCTGGATTTCAAAGCAAGCCCAACGTCTTAATGGGCTCATCGGGAGCAATTTTCTTGGTTCTTTCTGGCTCCCTATGCCTGCTGTGATCAGGAAGCAGATCAGAATGATTTGCTGCCCATTTCTCCAACTCAAAACCAGCACAGCGTAAAATCGGAGTCAATTCATCTCGCTTCAGAATCGCGATATCCAACGTGTGAGCCCCCGTGAACATATCATCGATATAGGTATTGCGCTGGAGGCAACAAGCCTCAACGGTTGAACGCTGCTGCTCATCTTTCGCCAGATGGCCCAGTGTGCGAATTGCCAAGTATGGGGCACATGCAGTCCCATAAGTGACCGTAGTCGAACGATAATCTACGGACGGATCCGCAGGATCAGGAGCCCAAAGAATTCTCTGTAGATTCTGATTCTCAGTTCGAACGCAGATTTGGCGAAACATCTTTATGATGTCCCCTGTAAAAGCAAGGCGATATCTGCATCAATTTAAGAGTATCAGAGAGATATCGCCCTAAAGAGCAGGCCCAGCATGAAGAATTCATTTAATCATTGCTGTTCTGCGGTGCGTCGTGAGGCGTCGAAGACAACACGAAGCTTTAGTTGATGCGGGCTAGACTGGATTACCGCATGATGCGGTATATACCACGCTCGTGAATTGCCTATTCGAGAAACAGGAACTCTTCTCATATGCTCCAACTCCTCATAAACTTTCATAAATTCACGATACGAGTGCGCCGAGCGTCTATCTCGGGCAAAGCGACGGTGTGTCGTGGAAAGCGAATTTAAGGTCAGTTGTCAGGTCTCGGCAGAGGCCATCGGCTGTTCCGATCACAGCGGGATCCGGATAATATGTCGGCCATCGGGAGCGCAGAAATGACGATCAAGAAACAGTCGCTCACATTGTCTCATCCTCAGGTTTCATTTTGGGACCATTACAAGAAAATTCTTCCAGCGTCCAAAAACGCTGCAAAACCTCCTGCAGGTAATTGTCGTGGACACAATGCCCAGCCGTGAGAGAGAATCGTGATGGGGGGCTCATGTTATGTAAATTCATTATACCAATGAAAACGGCTGGAAAACCTTCTCTGAAAATGAAGTAGATAAGTTTATTGCATGGCTATTAAAAGAGTAACTTATAGCCAAAACAGATGGTATATATTCAGAAAAATTCATCACCTACTTTCTTGATCAAAAATCCTATTTTTCTAGCCTGAAAGCGCTCAAACTCAAATTTGTCAGAAAATTGAATTTTTTTGTTATGTTTCATTATTTTGCTTATTTGAAAACTTATTTTTTTTCAGTTGAAAATTCACGTATTTCGTTAAAACGTAGTCTTTTGGTAAGAATTCATCTTTGTAGGGTAAAAATTCAGCTATTTTTTTAGCAATTTAATTGTATTAAAAATTTATCTTTCTTGTTTGAAAAATAATTTTTTTCCCCTCAAAGTGCAACTGTTGAACTACTTGTTGAAAATTCTTCTATTCTGCTTGATGTACAAAATCAAATAAATTGTGACGAGAGTTTTATCAAACTAAGTAAATAGTTTTTTACCTTTTAAACTGACTAATGAAATATGAATACAATCTCGACCGATGATAATTATTTTTATCTCTGGGGATAATCTCGCAAGGACAAGCTGAAGCAGCATTTACTCTAATCTGGCAAGAGAATATTTATTAGTTTATTAAATTGATTTGAAAAGATGAGGATCCTTTATACTCCGGTCTTATTCTTAGCGGTTATTCTCAATTTTATTGGTAATTAAAATTGAAAATTAATTTCAATAGAAATAAATAAATTTCGTAGTTAATACATATTTAGTTTTAAGCATGTTTCATTTTTGAAATGATTTCATTAAAAATTTAGAAACTTCGAATGGAAATGAATAAAATAACATTCTGCTATTTCAATTAAATATTATTCTTATTCTTATAAATTGTTTTTTTTTCGAAAACATGTTTTAATTTTTATATAGTAAGTAACATTTTTTGTATTATGTTTAAAAACATAAGGTACGTTTTTTGAATGAAAAAAGGTTTCTTAAGATGAAGTATTGTTTAGAAATAAATAAAACAATATTTCTAAGTAACACTGAATGCTTTTCAAATATTTTTTCAGTCATACAAATATTGAAATTACTGACAAGAAGAGAAGTATTGTCAGTTTTTTTCAAATTTATACAAATATAGTTCTTATAAGATTCTTGAGAGAATTAAAAAAGATTTGAGAATATTTCAGACGTGTCAAAAAAGAATTTAGAAGATTTCAAACACATTTTTTTCTTTACAGGATCATACAAAATATTAGGAAAAATTCGAGTCTTTTTAAAAGATTTTTAGGACATTTAGAAGTTTGGAAGAAATCATTTGAAACTTCCCTCAGAATCTTGAAAGAATTCTGTTTTCAAATCTTTTTAGAATTTTCAAACCTTCTAATCTTTAAAAATTATTCAAATTTTTTCTGAGTTTCTCTCAATTGCTACAAAATTTAAAAAATGGGCTTAAAATCGTTCTGATTCTTCTTTGACAGTTATAGAAATATTTTGAAATCTTTTTTGATATTCTCTTTAAATCAATTTTTGAAAATAAAAAATCATATTAATTTTTCTTAGAAGCCTAAAGATTTTTCTTCATTTTTTAGAAACCTTACAAAATTTTTTTCAAATATCTTTATATCAGGATTTGATTGATAAATGAAATTTATCTGAAATTTATACAAAAAACTCACTAATTAAATATAAATACGATATGAAAAAATAATAATCTCTGCAGAGACTTTCAGAAGGACAAGCTTGTTGTAATGTTTACACACATGAGACAACAGAACACTTATCAGTTACACTCTTAACTATAGTTTGCCCTCAAATTCGAAAATATGAGGATCGTTTATACTCCGGCCTTACTTTTGGCAGTTTTTTTAAATTCTATTGGTAAATATAAATAATATAATATAAACTAAAGTCATAAAATTTTTTAAATATTGAACATATGTGCAGTCCGTATTAAAAAGTGTTTAATTCAACATCAAAAAGTGTGCGATAGAAAATTAAATTGATTAACAAAACTGGAAAAAAATTGTTTTTCTTCTAGAAAAGTACCGGTTTCTGAAAAATACTTGGATTCAAGCCAAAATACCTTGAACAAAGCAATTTATTTTAATTTAGACAAAACCTGTTATTCAATTAGATTCACGAAATGTCATTAATAAATTGTTATTTTATAAACAAATTCTATAGACATTTATTCATAGCAGGTAGTAATGTTGAAAAAAATCAAGTTTTTTCTACTAAATCAGCCAAAAATTATACGAAAATGTCACAAAATTATCAAATTCATTTATCTAATGACAACTGATGATTCTTTAAACAAATTTAATCAATAAATGCACTTTCTGGATATTTTTAGAGGTGAAAAATGCATTTTTTTTTACAAATATATGAAGAAACAAAAGATTGTTTATGATATTATTAATGATAATAACAATAATGAATCATTATCGAGGTTTCTAAAAAAAAACTTAAAAAATTTGCGTTGAAACAACCAAGTTTTTACCTCTAAAAATAGCCAAACAGTGTATTTTTTTATTTAATTTGTTTAAACAATCATTCGTTGTTAGTGGATGAATAAACCTGATAATTTTCTGACAGTGTCGTATAGTTTTTGGCCAATTCAATAGAAAACACTTAATCCATTTCAACATTAGTACCTACCATGGATAATCGTTTATAAAATTTGTTCATAAATAAACAAAATTTTAACAAAATAGATGAATTTTCAACAAAAAATAGAATGGTTTGATTTTCAATCAGGAAAATAAGTTTCTACACGAATAAAACAATTTTTCAACATAATAGTTGAATTACCAATAAAAACAGACTAATTTTAAAACAAAGAAATGAATTTCATCCAAAAAGATTAATTTTCTACCAGAAAAGAATATTTTTTAACCAAATACATGACTTTTCAACCACAAAGGTGAATTTTTTACCAAAAACAGGACAATTTTTAAAACAAAATAAATGAATTTTCAACTAAAACAGTTAAATTTTCAACGATAAATAAAATAGTTTAATTTTCAGTTAAAGGAATAAATTCTTGAGTAAATAAACTAAATTTTCAACTAAACAAACAAATTTTCTAACAAAAAAATTAAATGTCAATAACAAAAAATTTGACAAAAGTTTTAGTTAAATTTTCAATTAAAAAAAATAACTTTCAATAAAAAACTACTTTCCAACCAAAGAAATGAAATTTCAACCAAAAAGATTAATTTTCTACCGGAAAAGAATATTTTTTAACCAAATAGATGACTTTTCAACCACAAAGGTTGTTTAAAAAAAAAAGAAAATTTGTCAAACAAAATAGATGAGTTTTCAACTAAAAAGGTTAAATTTTCAACGATGCATGAAATAGTTTAATTTTCAGCTAAAGAAATAAGTTTTCAAGTGAATAAACTAAATTTTCAACCAAAAAAATAAATTTCCTAACAAAAAAATTCAATGTGCATGAAAAAAAGGTGACAAAAGCTTTAGGTTATATTTTCGATTACAAAAAACTAATTTTTAACAAAATACATGAATTTTTAACCAAATATTTCAATTTTTAATAGAATTTTTAACTCAATCGTTGAATTTTCAAGAAAAAAGTGAATGGGTCACCAAGATGATTAACATTCTACCACGAAATACAAAGTTTCAACAAAATTCAGAAATTTTAAAACACATAGATGAATTTTCAACTGAAGAAGATTGATCCTTAATCAAACATTGAATAGTTAAGTTTTCAGTTGAAAAAATTAATCTTTGATAAGAAATAAAATTTCAAGTCAAAGAAATGAATTTTGAATTCAAAAGATTAATTTTTTTACCAAAAAGAGATTAATTTTTAACGAAATACATGAAATTTCAAACAAAGAGGTAAATCAGTTACCAAGAACATTAATTTCCTACCGTTCCGAAACAATTTAAAAATAATAACAACTTATAAGATATTTTAGGAATTTTTATTTCAAAAGATTTCCTTAAATTTTTTAAAAAGTTGAAAATTTTTAAGAAAAATGTTTTAATTTGGTTTGATTGAAAAATTTAAAAAAGTCAAGTGAAGTCAATAAAAGGTTTGGAAGAATTTGGAGAGGTTTTAAGTGAGTAAACGAATTTCCTTCAAATTCATATGAGAATTTGGAAGATATCAAGGCAATGTTTTTACATTTAGAATGTTTTTTCATATTCAAATTCCTTCCTTTGCTAATAAACTTTGCTGTTGAAAATTTAACTCTTCTATCAAACATTCATTTTTTTGGTTTAAAAATTCATCCCTTTCTGTAGATATAACACCTTTTTTGGGTAAAAATGCAATTGGGTAAAAATGCAGTGTCTAGTTGGAAATTAATCTGATTTGGTTCAAAATATTCATTTTTGTCAGAAATTCAACTGTTTTTTAGAAAATTTAACAATTTGGTGGTAGACTTACTATTTTGGTAGAAATTCAGTTTTCGCTGTTAGAAATTATACTTCTTGATTCAAAAATGATCTGCTTTGATGGAAAATGATCTTTTTTCTTGAACATTCGATTGTTTCCAAACAAATTCTGCCGTATATGTGTACGGTTTATCAAAGCTACTTTTTGTACACAATAATTTCAAATAAAACAATACTGCATTCTTCTTTTTGCAGAATCTAGTTCACAGTCTAGCTGTAATCCTAATGGCGACTGGCCTGGTACTACCCTACAACTGAGTCTTCGCCAACCTTCTTCTTCTTTTTCTTCTTCTCTTCACATACCCCCTTCTCCTGCCGAACTAAAGCAATATCGGCGTGACCGGTCCAGGTCTCCTCATGCCAAATCTTCTTCTGACAAGTCTTCTCCTGCCAGGACTCATCTTGCCGTGAATCCTGATTTACAGTTACTTGGATATAGAGTCGGACAACTTGGAGTTATTCGGCTCACTCCCAACTGCAATCCGCACCGCCGATTTGAATTTCGAAGATACACTTTTTCTCCCGCTTCAAAACTTCGACATCAAGTAACAGCAAGAGGCTATCTGCAGATGCCAATTCCAGAACAAATTGTATTAACAGCATCTAATGGTGACGTGCTAGCAATGTTGAAGAAAAGTAATTATCTTAGTGGAATATATAGTACCAATAGAGGAAGGCACCGGGCGAAAATAAACATGGCAAGTGGCAAAGTTAGCGACTTGACCAAAGAAGAACTTCTTGAAGTTCCAGTAGGCCCTAGCCAACCACCAGGTTGGTATTTTGGTACAGTAGTTGTAAATTACGATACACTACACTGAAACAAATATTATTGCACCCAAGAAAATGCGTTTCTCTGATTGATTTTCATTAAACTGAGGATTTGTTTACTTCAGATGAGTAAATATTGTTTAGAGGCAAGTAATTCATGCGTCGACTCAAAGAAATAATCTTGTTGGTGATATATCATTAATACAAAGAAATGTTCCTTCATAGTAAATGTAACAATTATTTAATCAAATAAATGATTTCTTAAGATCTGAGAGCTTGATTTCTTTAAACTAGGTTATAAGTTAGCTACATTCACTATAGTTATCATAAAAAGATGTGATGATCCAGATATGTCATCAGGTACTACTATGCTTCCTTTATTTTCAGCATCAGCACAACGAGAAGCCGAGTTATACAAACTCTTTCAACTCCTGCGCCGCCTTTCCCTTCCACTTCTACTCCCCTCCTTAATTCCTTCCACCTTCTTTTCTGAACATCATGACCTTGGACTTTTCCGCATTCAGCTCTAACCTGATCTTATCCAGGTACCTTTTCGACCTCTTCATCATCACCTTTAAGGCCTCCTTGCTCCTTGCCAGCAACATTGTGTCATCTGCATACGCAAGCGATCCAATTCCAACCCCTCCTGCCCTAGCTCCTCCTACCACTCCTACCTCCAGCTTACTTGTCATATCTGCGATTAAAATCGCAAAAACTGTTGGGCGAAGCGGACACCCTTGCCTTAATCCCCTATCTATCCAGAATCCCTCCGAAATCCCCTCCTCTTCTTTTACCTTATCTTTGGTCTCTTCATATATCTCCCTCATCCTCCATATCAGACCTCTCTCCACTTTCGTCTCCTCCATCGCCTTCCACAAACTCTCCCTACCCACCGAAGGAAGCGCTCTTTTGAATCCACAAAAAACGCTCACACTCACGATCCCTTCTTCGCTAATCCTCTATACATATACTTTCTACTCCCTATATTCTTGCCTATTTTCACTCTAGGCTTCCTGACCCTATTTATTATCATCCATACGTCCGCCTTTGTCTCAACGCTATCGGACTCCTCTTTCAGATCTTTCTCCTTTTCATGTTCTTCCTTCTTATACATCAACCTGAACCCCTTCCCCATTCCTACGTATTCCTCTCCTTTCGCACTACCCTCTTAAGTTATTCTTGTACTTTCTCTTAACCTTTCTTTTCATATTTTTATATTCCCTGTCCCACCACGCCTTCGCCACTTATTTTTCTTCTTCCTGAGTACCTTCCTTTCCAAGTATCTGTTCACTTTCACTTTCAAATCCTCCCATATCTCTTCCACCGACTCCCGTTCGAAGCGTACCTTACCTTACCGCTTCTTATACTTTTCTGTCGCCTTTCTCCTCTAGCTCACCCTCTCCCCTGTCGACACTTCTTCCCCACCTTACCTTCCGCCGCTCTTGCCCATTATCCAAAACCCTAATGGCTGATGATCTGTTACCAACCCCCGTTATAATTCCCCTACTAGCTCTTCCTTTCTCCTTCAATCTGCCCGCCTCCTGGAGTCTCCATTTTTACCCCTTTGACAGTTTTGGCTCTAGTCTATCCCATTCCTTTCTTTCTACTCACGTCTCTACTAGTCCCACAACATCAAATTCCTGGATATACCTCCAGAACTCCTCATTCATTCTTCTGATTTACCCCTGCCACGTTCCAGTACAACACCTTTACTACTTCACTACTTCCCGGCCTTTGACTAGGCTACCGGGCGCGTCGCCAGGTTGCGAATAGGGGGGGGGGGCTGTACCGAGGGTTTCTGCTAAATACGTTCACACAACTCAATAAGCAGCCGCGGACAATGGTCCAGGGATGGTCCCGAAGGGAAAAACCTCAAGTCAAGGCGTTAACAACGGCGCCGAAGACTGAATGGCACCAGGGTATGGTGTCGTAAACGGTGTCTCTAGGATACCAGGTCGCCTACTAGATTATTCACACCTTACCACCGCATGCGGGCTATGCGGGGGTGGACCCACACTTTCCTAGCTACTCGTGGGAATAGTGTGGAGAAGAATAAAAACGTGAAACGAAGCGTATGTGAAGAGTTGGGTGATCCGTTGGACATGACGGAGGAGCTTGATGTTAGTCAAAAGACTGAGGCCAAGCAAGATATAATGAAGGTGAAGCAATTTTTGGGAAAGGCTCGAGAGCTCATCAAGGACTTCATGGGCGCTATTGAAAGGATGCAGGATTTTTCGGATTCAAAGAGAAACATGTTCATTCCAATCAGGCATGGGCTGGATGAAGTAGAAGCTCTAGCGCACAAGCTGGATTTTATCATAGGTCATGTCGATTACCGGTTCAGTTTCGTTCCAATAAATGTTGGAACGGCCGCCGGCAAAAAGGGGAGAGAATTAGTGAAGATGGCTAAGGCGAAGAAAAAGACCAGCCACAAGAGTACTCAGAACGTAGAAACCATGGAAACTCCCACTTCTCACACAGGGAAGCGCGAGAGGAAGCCCACTCCAAGCCCCGTTGAGGCAGGCTCCTCTAAGTCAGTGAAGAAGAAGCCGAAGACGCGGACTACTACAGCAGCAGTTTCCTCTGCCCCGAAGAAAAATGATGCAGGGGCGACAACAGTTGCACCTCTCACGAAAAAGAAGGAGCTGAAGAGGAGAGCCAGACCTGAGGCGGTTTTGATAAAGCCGGATCAGGGGTCAAGCTACGCCGAGGTCTTGAAGGACCTCAAACAGAAGGTTAAACCGGACACCCTTGAAATCAAAATCAGGGGTCTCCGAGAGACGAGGAAATGAGAGGTTCTCATCGAGGTAGGCCTTGCGGCGGACGGCAGGACAAAGCTGTCGTCTGTCATCAGGGAGGCGGTCGGTGCAGGAAACTCCGTGCGAGAACTCGTCCCACGCACGGAAGTCGAGGTCCTGGATTTGGAAACGACAACCGACGTGAAGGAGGTGACGTAGGCGGTATGTCACCACTTTGGCGGCGTCGGTCCAGACCAAGTCAAGGTGTGTTTGACGAAAAAGGCCTTTAGGGGTCACCTCAAGGTATACGTGGAGATAAATGAGGAACTGGTTTGGCGACTCAGCCGGACAGGACATCCTAAGGTGGGTTGAATGTCTTGTAGGGTCCGGAAGAAAAAGCAGGTGCTACGCTGTTACCGTTGTCTCGATTTCGGTCATATAACGGCAAATTGCAAGGGTCCGAACCGGACAAAAGCGTGCAGGAGATGTGGCAAAGAGGGCAATATTTCTTTTTTCCGTCCTTTACTTCCATACTCTAATCTTCTTTTTCATCTGCTTCACTTCAACTTCTTCTTCCTCCCTTATCCTCACCACCTCCCTCTCTAATCCTTCCACTTTCTCCCGGAGCTTTTCCACCTCCTTCTCGTATTTCTCATCTCTGATTCTCAAGACCTTCCTCATGCCTTCCATCTGCTACTGAGTCTCCCTTACGTCCTCCCTCAGCCCCCTTATCTTAACTAACAGCATGCCGAGAACCTCGTCCGACTTTCCCTACATTTGGGGGGGGGGGGCTGACCTACGTGTTCTCCCGCTTTCGTTTTTCTTCCGATTCTCTTGGCTGTCACCCTTCCTCTTCAAGAGATGTTCCCCCTCACTTGCGCTAGACGCTTTTTCCCATACCTTCTCGCTTTGTTCGTTCCTGAAACGAAAGGTGAAACCGGACACCTTGGTGACAAATCAGGGATGTCCGAGAAACGAGGAAGTGTGAGGCCCTGCAGCGGACAGCAGGGCAAATCTGTCTTCTGCCATCAGGAAGGCAGTTGGCCTCTGTCATGACGGCAGCAGTCCAGAAGTACTTCGGTGGTATCAATTTCGCCAGTGTGAGGGTGAGCTTGACGAAAAGGGCCTTTAGGGAATACCTGAAGGCCTACGTAGATCTGAACGATTTTTCATGAATGAACCTAATTTTTTTGCGAAATCAAATAAAAATATATTGCCAAAGATTACTTGCTGTCATATTCTTCATATTGCAATAAATTTGTAAATATATCAACAATTTTCAGAAAAAAATGCACATTCTGACCAATTTTCCATGGATGAGCTTCATTTTTTTGCGGAATCAACTATAAATGTCTTCACATTGAGACATTGATGTCATATTTTTCAAATTAAAAAAAATAGTTAATTATATGAACCATTTTTATAGACAAATGCACATTTTTACATTTTTCCATTGAAAGACTTTCTAGCTGATTCCGCAAAAAATAGGCCTACTGATAAAAAAATTGTCTAAATGTGTATTTGTTCCCAAATATTGTTTGAATAATTGCTGAAAGATGACTATTCTTAACTGATTATAATCATACATTAATAAATGTGCAGAAAAAAAATTTCAAGGAGTAAAATGAGGAGAAAAATTCCAACAGAAATGAAAGATATCACGATATTGTTCAGATTTTATTCAATATTCAATTGATATGTACGAAAAAAATGCATTTGAAAAGAAAGAAAGCTTCAAATCCTCAATTCCAAAGTTTACATTTTCTGGCTGGATTCATTTTGCTTCCGACAGGGCAATTATAGGCTTTTGCAAATCCTTCTGAATTTTGAAGAGGAGAAATAACTCTATATTGCGATGTACTATGCTCATCATATAATTCCTTGATTTCTCTATATTCAGGCGTTGAAACTTCACACCACAACTGAAAACAAATAATAATTATTAAGTGGATTTTAATTAATTTATTCATGATGAGGTCATTCGAAACCGAGGAGGAAAGAGCTCTGGCAATCCACTGGACCGCTCGGTTCTTTTTTTTTGTTGAAAATTCATTTTTTTTTTTTTTGCTAAAAATTCAACTAAGGGAAACCTCCCTACAGCAGATAATGCAACCTACACTAGATAATTATTAATTCAGAACACATAATATAAAAGAAATAATTTATTTTTATTTATTAACACATATAGTGTCTAAACTATTCATTAAATTAAATACATTTTTTTAACATAAAATAATATTTTTTATTAATGAATATCTACTGTAGATTGCACTATCCATTACTGGTTAAAATGGATCTTTTTCAGTTGAAAATTCATGTATTTTGTTGAAAATTCATCTTTTCCGGTTAAAAATTATTCTTTGTTGAAAGGTCATGGTTTAGAAAATTTAACTCTACTGCTGGATTTTTTTTTTTATTCGGAAAATTCTTTTTTTTTTACTGAAAATTTAACTTTCCCATTTTTCGTTAGAAATTAATCTTTTCCAGTCGAAAATTCAACTTCTTCCTTTAAAGTTGAACGACTTTGTTAGAAATTCAGTTTTCTTCATGAAGATTCCGTATTTTCGCTGAAACTGGCTTTGCTCGGAAGTCAGCTATTTTTTTTCGAATTCGTATTTGTAGTTAGAAATCAATTTTTGTGACTAAAGATCCAACTGTTATTAATTTTTGGGCAAAATTCGTCCTCTTTAGTTGAAAACGTATGTATATTTTTTTAGTTGAAAATTTAACCATTCCGGTTTTTGTAAAAGTTTATATTTTTTTAGTTTATTGATAAATTTATTATATCTATTTATCTTTTTTAGTCGAAAGTTCAACCATTTGGTTTAATATTAAACTAGTTTGTTAAAAATCAATTTTTCTCGATGAACATTCTGGGTTTGGGTTCAAAATGGTTTCGTCTGAAAGAAAACTTTTTCTTTTAAAGTTCGTCTTTTCGATGAGAAAATATATTTTTCAAACTAAAAAATTCAACTGTTTTATTTTTGGTGAAAATTTGCCTTTATTATCTGAAAATTCAACTATTTGGTTGAAAGTTAATGCATATCATTTTTAAATTTATTTTTTGGTGGAAAATTAATCTTCTTTGTTGAAAGTCTAACTACTTGGTCAAAAGTTAAAGTATTTTGTTAAAAATTTACTTTTTGATTGGAGATGAGTTATTTTTATTGAAAATTAATTTTTTTCATTAAAAATGTAACTATTCCATTCTTGATGAATTTTTTTTTTACTTGAAAGTTCAACTATTTGATTGAAAATCCTCATTTCTCGGTAGAAAATTAATCTCTTCGGTTAAAAATTCAACTAATTGATTAAAAATAAATCTGACTTATTGAAAATTGAACAATTTCATTGAAAAGTATCTTCTTCAGTTGAAAAGTCACCTATTTTGTTAAAAATTCAGCTTTTTGATTGAGAATTCAACAATTTTATTAAAAATTAGGCTTTTTTGGTTATCGTCAACTGCTTCTGATTTTAAAGTAAAATTCTACTTTGTAAAAGATTCAACAATTTGGTTGAAAAGTCATTTTCTTGAATGACAATTCCTGATTTTAGTTTACAGTTCATCTTTTTCTTAAAGAGATATCAAATAATTAGTTTTTAACTAAAAATTCAACTATTCTGGTGAAAGATTCATCATCTTACTTGAAAATTCAAATGTATGGCTGGGCAGTTATCTGTTTTAGTTGAAAATCCAACTTTTTTGTTGGAAATTCAAGTATTTTGTTGAAAATTTGAATTTTCTGGTGAGAAATTCGTCTCCTTGATTAAAAATTGAACTATTTGGCTGAAAGCTAATCTACATTTTGAAAATTCAACCAATTGTATCAAATCACAATCCCTTTTGGTTCAAAATTAACGTGATAATCCTGGCTAACTTTTAATTTTTAGAAGTTGTTTCCCCCTCGATTGAAACTTACTTTTGCGTATGTCAGGAAGAAGAGTTGCTCGTTGCTCAAGTCTTCGAATCCTGGCAGCCTGGGTTGTTTCATCTCTTTTTCTTGAGCTTCAAAAGCATCAAAAATGCTATTCAATCCCAGAGAGTCAGCTACGTTCTCACCCAACTTTTGCAGCCCAAGATCCTGTAAACAAATTTTTATAATTTATTTGTTCTGGCTACTTATGACTGTGGACAAAAGTATGAAAACGGACAGTCTGACACTGGTGTTGACACGAAATTGTTCGGGGCTCAAATGTATTGGTTTTCTATATGCAATATAAGACACATTTTGTTTTTTGCCAAGAAAAGTTTGACGTAAACTCAACTTGAGATTGAAAACAAATTATTAAAATAGCCTTCATTTTCCGAAAGAAAACCTATGAGAAGGTGCAAGAATCATGACCATTGATCTTAAGAATCTTTCTAAGCCTACCAAGTTCATGGTAGGGATACCCGGTGCGTCTAATGAGCCATAATTGATCCTGAAAAGGTTAGCAGTCCAGAACACCAAATTAAAAACAGTGAAGTGGTCTATCATCGATGAGAAGAAAGACACTAGAGTAAGCCAGTTATTCCTGAGTGTGTAATCTTCATTGGTCGAAAGCATTGAAAAGATCGAATGTGAACCTTATCTGGGGATAAGAAGAATCTAGACAAAATCCTTTCTAGGCAGTAGGAGACAACAAGGACAACAGAAGAGCAGCTGTCCTCGGAACAATCGAATGATAATGCTCATTCTTGGATGAACAGCCAAAAATCTCGGATTGGGATGTGACTCAAATGTGTGGAACACACGGCGTTTGCTCTAATTCAAGAACCTTGGTGCTACAAGGTCAGAAATGCGGCTCTATAATCTAAAATTGAACTGTTGAAAACCCTAGGACAGTGATTCATGTAAGAAGGGATTTTGATTATATTTTCTTACCTATGTTCTATCCCAATGACCAAGTAGCGATTAGAATCAAACACAAAAAAGAAACAAGATGTCTATGATGATTTGCTCAGCATACCTACCATCCGATTCGCTGAACCTGTCACCATGAGAGGAATGAAGACGATTGGTGGATTACTGCAGTACGAAAGAATAGCCATTTATCATTGGATGTAATGCAGACGTGCATCATACAATATAGAAGAGTAAGAACATCAACAACAAAGATTAGTATCTTTTTGATTACCTTCTCACTACCGATTTGAATCCGACACAAAAACGGAATAAGACGTCGGTCCATTATGATTTTCTCAGCATACCTGCCATTCGATTCACTGAACCCGCCACCATCAGAGGAATGAAGACCAAATGAATGAAGATAAATCAATGAAGATAAATGACCATGTTTAGTTATGCTGGAAGGAGGGGGTGACGGGAGAGCAAGAAATAAGAGGCGCCAAATGGTATTGAGATAACTGGTTTATTGGCTTAACCACACTACACTCCACTACACTACAACATTCGAACCGGTCGACCGCACGTCGGCGTTGGGTGACACACGACGAGTAACTGAACGAAGTCAACGCGCAGCAAGCGACGAGAGGGACCTCGACGGCCCTCAAGTGGCGCCCTCTATTGAAGACGAGCCGAAACCAAGCAGGTGGATTACTGCAGTTCGAAAGGATAGCCATTTATCATCGGATGTGATCCAAACGCTCAGCATTCAATATGGAACAGTAAGAACATGAACAACAGAGGTGATTATCTTGTAGATTACCTTCTCACTACCGATTTGAATCCAACACAAAAACGTAATAAGACGTCAGTCCATTATGATTTGCTCAGCATACCTGCCATTCGATTCTCTCAACCCGCCATCATCAAAGGAATTCAGACGATTGGTGGATTACTGCAGTTCGAAAGGACAGGCGTTTATCATTGGATGTGATGTAAACGCGCATTATACAATATGAGATAGTTAAAACATCAGCAACACAGGTTAGTATCTTTCAGATTACCTTCTAACTACCGATTTAACCATATTGAATCTTGGTAATACACCAACCTTTGTAACAAATAGATGTCAAGAGGTGATTGACTGCACCATATGCTCTACATCCATTAGCGAAACATTCAGGGACTGCCGCGTATCACCTAAGAAATCCCTTACAGATCACAAGCATATAGGCTTTTCCCTGACAGCTGAGAAGTCAGATCAAATTGAGTATAGTCACCAAAGAGCGACTGGCTAGCAAAAATATAGGAGAGATTTTTTAGGGTCCTTGGCAATTATTCTTAGGAGGATTAAATCAATCGATCAGCTGGAGTTTGCTGTCACCAAAAAGTATAGATTGTATGAAAAGCATAGTAAATGCGGGACATGCAGGACGCTACCCCAATTTTCTGGGACACTTTTCGGGACAAAATTCAAAGCGTGATAGAAGGTATCAATGGGGGACAGTCCCAGCGAATTCGGGACTGTTGGCTACCTTGTCCTTGGTGGAATTGTAGACTTTAGGCTTGAAATAAAACTAGGAGACTATTCAATAGAGCCAGGAAAACAGAAACTAATGAGGGGGGCATTGGCAGGAACGTAACTGATACTGTAACTCCAGAGAGCCTTAAAGAACAAATCTTCATGTCAAATAATAGTGCCTGTGCACTTCCCTGGTTCCGAACATAGGTATCCATTGAAGGAGGAAGCTGTTAGGCCCAATTCCTCTGGTGGCACCAGCAAGGAAGGCTGGAGGATGGCAAGCCAGATAATAACACAATGAGAAATTAAGTGAATCGTTTGAAGTTTCAACCCATTTATGGCTGTTGGAGAAGATGATATACTCCCAGCGATAATTCAAGGAGGTTTGGATGTTTTGATGAAACAACAGTGTAAAATCTTTAGGACGTGAATAACTATGGGATATACCCCTGTTGCATAGAAGAGGGTCAAAGCGATTTTTATAGCAAGTGATGTTGAAGACATTAGAAAATTTAATCGATTTTTGTATAAAGGAGCAAATCTAACGAGTGAGCCCCTTCATAGTGATCAATTTGCCTCACAGAAAGGGAAATCCACCGTTGACGCATTTGATGCGTCAAGAAAAACATGAGGGAACTTTAGTCGAACTTATGGTCTTTACGAGACGCAGGAAAGTGGCTAATCTCAAGGAACCTAAATTCTAAGGTGAAAACGTCGACTTTTCCATGGTGTTCTAAAGAGTTCAAGTGCTCGGAGAAATTCTTACGAGCATGGGAATATGCTCGAGAATATGCTCGACCATTATGTGCTTTGAGAATATAATGAGCATTTATGAGAATTTTGAATTAGGATTTGAAGAATCGTATTTCCTACTTTCATTAATAATAATCTAAATATATTTGAAACACTTTTTAGTTATGTTTGTAAGTCAAAAAGATAAATTTTCAACCAAAGAAATTAATTTTTAACTAAAATGATGAATCTTCAACCAAAATTATGAATGTTTAACCAAATAGTTGAATTTTCAACCCGAATGATTATTTTTCTATTGAAAAAGAGGCGTCTTCAATGAATTTCATGAATTTTCATCTAAAAAAATCAATTCTAATCCAAAATAAAAATAGTTGAAATATTAGAAAAATAAATGTTCAACAAAAAAATCCAACAAAATTGTCTTTTCCATGCAAAGAAATTATTTTTTTAACTAAAAATAGAATTCAATACAAAAGATGAATTTTCGACACAAAAAGATACAGTTTCACCGAGAAACAATTAATTTTAAACTGAAAAGAAAGGAATTTTCAACCAAAGAAATTAATTTTTAATCACAATGATGAATTTTGAACCAATAATATTAATTTTTTTGACAAAATAGTTAAATTTTTAACTCCAAACATGAATTTCCTATCAACAACAAAACTGAATTTTCAACCAAATAGTTTTTTTTCAACGAATAAATGTTAATTAAAAAATTTTTTTTAACATAAAAAGAAGAATATGGAGACAATCTAAAAAATGTCATTTTTTAAATCTAACTTTAGAAATTTTGAACAGAGACCAAAACGGAACATTGGATTTGCTCGAGTGTCAAACAAAAGATAAAAACTGAATTTGGCAAATTTTGAAAATAGTTATTCTTCCTTTCAAAAATAATATGTTTGATATTACTGTTTTCAGACGTTTTGCTAACAGATAAAAAAACAATGGAATTTTTATAAAAAGAGTTGAATTTTTAACTAAGAAAGATTCTTCTGTCGATAAAGGAAAAAAGTCTGACTCAAAATGTTTAATAATTCAACATTGAAGATTCAATCAAAAAATGTAAAAATTTTTAAAATTATATAATTTATGGCAATTTTAAGCTACAAACCTTAATTTATACATCGAAATTTGTTCCAAAATCGTTCTTAATATTAGCTTAAAAATTTTTTTTGAAAAATCAAGAAAAAATTTTCAGGGATCTAATGCAAATTTTTATTATTTATCATTTTGAAACTTGGATTTTCCCTACAATTTTTTGAAAATCCGGCAAAATCAAAAAATTGCTTCAAAACCTTCCAGATTCTGATTTGAACATTTAAAAAAATTCATTTTTAGTTTTCCTAGGATCTTTAATAAAATGCTTAGAAAGCTTTCAAATGTTGTCTTTAGAATCTTCAAAAATGTACGTTTTTGTTCAAATGTTTTGAAATCTTTTCAAGTTTTAAATTATTCTGGAATTTCTTTAAAATTCCTGAATATATCTTAAACCTACTCGAATTGTTTCAAAATTAATAATTAAATGAACACTTTTCCAGTTTTTAATTATAATCACTTTTTTTGGTTGAAAATTCATTTCTTTGGTTGAAAATTCCTTAATTTCAAATAGCTTTGTGATAATTTATGTATTTTGTGACAAACTGATCTTTTTGGGTAGAGAATTAATCTTTTCGGTTGAAAATTCAACTCTTTGTTTAAAATTTGTTTGTTTGTTAGAAATACATTTTTGTTGTCGAAGTCTCATTATTTTAGTAAAAAATTAATTTCTTTGGTTGAAATTTTTACAGTTCTGTTGCGAATTCGCTTTTATTTAGTTGGAAGTAAATTTTTTAACTGCAAATGTAACCATTCAATTTTCGCTTGACAATTGATCTTTTTCAATTGAAAATTAATTTTTTTGTGTTGAAAATGAAACCTTTTTGTTCAAAATTCATATCTTTGGAGTCAAAATCAATACTTTTTTCCCAGGAATTCGTCTTTTTGGATTGAAAATTTTACATTTTGGCTGAGTCTTTTTTTTCTTCATTGACTGCAAAATCTTAATTAGGCTAGGGATGATACTATTCACACTTTTGGACTGGCAGTGCCATATTATTTAAGGATAATTTTGAGAAATGGGACTGTTTGAGAAATAAATTAAATTTATAATGTTCGTTAGTTAGTTTTCAATTGTGGCCAATTTCAGCAAACCAATAAATTGAAACTACTGCAGTGGATTTGATAAAAATACTGAAAAATTTGTTCATAAAATTTCACGTATACTTAAACATTTTCGATTTTCAACTTTTTAAGTCAAAAAGCATATCGCTGGAATCGGTCAAATTCGCAGCTTTCGAATATTATAGTGTGGGAACGCGTGTAGTGGGGGAACCCGTGTAGTGCGGGAACCCGTGTAGTGCGGGAATCCGTGTAGTGCGGGAACCCGTGTAATGTGGGAACCCGTGTAGTGCGGGAATCCGTGTAGTGGGGGAACCCGTGTAGTGGGGGAACCCGTGTAGTGTGGGAACCCGTGTAGTGGGGGAACCGTTTGCAAGTCTCAGGGCTAAAAGAATACACGCTCATATTCAGGTAGACTCAAATTCACGAAAAAAAAATGTGGTATAGAACAAAGATACGTGTCTCATATTATACCTAAAAACACAATATATTTGTGCCCCATTCATTTCTGTCTTCGAGACATTTTTTAAAAGTTTTTGAATAAAGCAGTGAAAGTTACTATTTCCTCTGATGAGTCAAATGAGTCTGGCGACTTAGGCTTTGCGTTTTCACTCGATGAGTCCAAAAAGTCCTCATAAAAATCATTATGCTGTTTCACAAAACAATCCATTTTGTTCTTATACTCTTCTCCAACTTCGGCTGGCCATTTTATTTTATTACCGTCTTGATCACTTTGCATTCCTAAATATAATTTTAATTTTTGTATCCAACTATATACCTAGAGATCCAAATTTTGTGAATAAATTTATTCATACCTGTATCGTCAAAACCATGAGATACTTCATGACCCATCACAACGCCAAGAGCACCATAATTTATAGTTCTAAAGTACAAGACGTTTACGTGTAATTTTTAACATAAGATCCAGACATATTTAAAATACAGAAAAAACAAAAATACTTACTGAAGATTTTCCAAAGTATAAAGTGGAAGTTGAAAATCGGCAGCAGGTATGGCTACAATTTCAAAAATATTTGAACTTATACAATTTATATGAGTTCCACAATTATTTATATATTGAGAGTTTAAATTTTAAAAAATAAACTTTAGGTACTTAATTTTTAACTGAAAATTCAGCTAGATCATGTTTGTTTTAAGATTATTCTTCTTCAGTTCAATATTCAACTACATATTTTTTTGAAAATTTCTGTATATTGTTGAAAGTTTTGTGTGCCTTTTGTAGTAGAATAATCATCTTCTTGCTGACTAATTCACATTTTGGGTTAAAAACACAACTATTATTTGAAAATTCCACTGAAAATCAAAATCTTTGGTTGAAAATTCAATTATTTCGCTGTTAATATATTTTATTTGTTTAAAAGTTTATATTTCTAACTGAAAATTAAACGATTCTGATTTTTTGTTGGAAATTGATCTTTTGAATTAGAAGTTAATCTATTTTGTTGGAAATTTGTTATTTATTTTGGTAGAAAATTAAAATTTTTGTTTAAAAATGAAAATATTTGTTTGCAAATCTATGTATTTCATTGAAAGTTATTCCTTTTTGCTGGAAAATTAATTTATTCAATTGAAAATTAATGATTTTCGAACTAAAAATTCAACTGATCCACTCTTCATCGAAAATTTTTGTTATAGAGATTTAATCTTTTTGGTTAAAAATTTATCTGTTTATTCTAAAATTGAATTATTTCGTTGAAAATTAATTTCATTTGCTTAAAAACTTATTTCTCCAACTCAAAATCAAACTAATTCTGTTTTTGTCAAAAACTGGTCTTTTCTAGTTGAAAATTCATTCATTTTGTTGAAAAATGTTTTTTTTTGTGGTAGTAATGTAACCTTTTTAGTTGAAAATTCAACAATTAAGTTGAGAATTCTATTATAAATTAAAATATTTGGTTGAAAATTCATATATATTTTGTTCAAAATTATTCTTTTCTGGTCGAAATTTCATTCTTTTGGTCAAAAAATAGTTTCTTTTTTATTGAAAATAAATTTTTTCAACTAAAAATTTTACTATACAACTTTTCTTCGATTCTTTTTGATGAACATTTAATCTGTTTGGCTGAAAATCGAAATATTTTTCTGAAAATTTATTTCATTCTACTATAAGCATTACTTCTCTAACTTGAAATTAAACCATTTATTTTTTTTGTTGAAAATTTATCTCTTTTTTTTTTTAAATATATCCTTTTGGGTTGAAAAATTTGTTTTTGCTGAAAATGAATTTTTTAAATTAAAAAAGTAGTTTTTTGATTTTTGCTAGAAAGTTGATCTTTTTCTGTTGAAAATTCAATTATTTTGGTAGAAAATGCATATTTTCGAGCTGTAAATTCAACTTTTTTTTTTTACTCGTCTTTATAAATTTAAACTCATTTTAGAGAAGATTTTTTTTCTTCATTGTTCGAGGAATCTTTCTGGGTTGAAAATGTAATTCTACTATTAAAAATTTGTAATTGTATTTCAAATATCGTGAAAATATAAAAACATTATCTTTGAAACTTTAGGTAAGAATTAACAAAATCGCATTTTTCGTTTTTTTTTTGAAATGATATATTCCGACGAAAAAAATGTTTTCTTACTTTTTTCCATTTGAAAAAAAATTGAAAAGAATTTTGTTTCATATACGAAGAATTTTAAAAATCTAAAGTTTGAAAATTTTCAATCAACTGGCTCAGTGGTACGAAATTTTTCGAAATTTTTTTCAATTGGTTTGCAAGTCCACGAAGAAACTTTTTAGTGCTATTACCAATAAATCCATCATTTTAAATTTTTTGACCCACTCACTTCAAATCTATTCAAAACCCTTTAATATCCTTTGAAATTTTTACAAATCTTTTGAAATTCCTCTAAATTTCTCCAAATCTTCGTAATCCCATTGAAATCGCCTTACATCCTTGAAAATTCATTTATATATTTCATGAAATCCGTAAAATACGAAGGGGGGGGGGGGGCAGACTATGA
>CAKNXH010062969.1:7454-20168 GCA_932178445.1 Andricus quercusramuli | reverse complement strand
CGGCAATCGAGCAGTATGAGAGGCGAATGACAGTACGACTGCAGCTCAAAGGGCCGATTTTCGTCTTGGGGACGCTTCCGCATTTTTTATGATAATTTGAGAACCACTGAAAATTTTTACAGTTCCTTAAACTCATTTTGAAGATGAGACTTCAAACTTCAATTCAACGAAGTTTCAATTTTTCATTCTTTTTCCCAAAGCATGCAGAGTAGGGTGGACCAAAAAATGTTTCCCGAATTTTTGTGAATAACGCCTGAAAATTTGTTCGAATCCACACAAAAATCAATCTTTTTTGTTTTGAAAAAATTATATTCAGAAGTGACGCAATCCCCTTGAAGTTTAACATAATGCTACTTGATACTGATGATTATATTTTTAAATAAATGGTTTAAACAATTTATTATTGTTTTTAGCAATTTTATCTTAGAATGGAGATAAAAACTTCGCGGTTTTTTCAGAAAAATTCCACTTTTTGTACAATTTTCAATTTGAAAGAGGTTGTTCATTAATCAGAAAAACCATAATTGTTTAAACAGTTTATTATTATTTTTAATAATATTATTTTGGAATAATGCTAGAAAATTGCAGTCTTTTCCAAAATTTTCCACTTTTTGTTCACTTTTCACTTGAAGTGAGTTGAGGAAATAATAAGAGTTGAGAAAATGATTTGTTTAAACAATTTATTATCATTGATAATAATATTCGAAATGAAAAATGCTAGAAAGTTGCAGTTTTTTCTGAAATTTATTACTATTTGTCTACTTCACATACAGTGAGTCGTTAATTAATTTAATTTAGCAAAAATAATTATTTGAAGAAATTTTAATTGTTTATAACTATCTTATACTTTTTTAATGTAATTAAATTTCAGTTTCTTCTGAAATATTTGACTTTTTAACCACTTCTTACTTAGTAAAGTAATAAATAATGCTAGATAACAAACATAGTTGTTTGAACAATTGATTATTGTTTATAACTATATCTCTTGACGTAATGCTAAACAGTTGCTTTTTTTTAAATCTTCATTTTTGCTTTGACATTTCAGTTATAAACAAATAATGAGTGAATTTCAGCAAGAATTATTTTTAAAATAGTATTCCATTTTTTTAAGTTAATTATTTTTTCTCTTTCCTAATGTTAAAAAAATTAATTTAAACAACAAAAGTATCTCATACAAGGGACAAAAACAAAGAATGGAATAATTAGGAGCAGGTGGGTCATTTGTTCATAACTAAAAAGGCAAAGCAAAGTTAAAAATTTCAAAAGAAACCGAAACTTTCTAGCACTCATATAAGAGAAAATAGTTATAAACAATAATAAATTGGCTTAACAACTATTTTTAATAACTTGCATTAATTATTACCTCACTAAGTAAAAAGGAGACGGAAAGTTGAAAATTCCAGAAAAAACCGCCACCATCTGGCCTTAATATTGATAAAATATTTTTTAATAATAATAATTTGTTTCAACAATTATTTGTGCTCAATTTGAATAATTATTAAGTCACTCCAAGTGAAAAATAGACAAATAGTTAAAAACTTGAGAGAAAACCGCAACTTTCTTCCATCAAGAAAGAATAATCTTATTAAAAATAACAATAAATTGTTGAAACAATTATTGTTGTTAACTTAAATTAATTATTACTTTACTTTAATTGGAAAAAGGACAAAAGTTTTAAAATTCAGAAGGAAACCGCAACAATCCAATATCAATATAAAAGAATATAGCTATAGACAACAATAATTTGTTTAAACAACTATTTTTTCATATTAAATAAAATATTGACTCACTCTTAGTGAAAAGTGAACGAAAAGTTGAAGATATGAGAAAAAACCGCAATTTCTAGCATTATTCAAACCTAATATTATTCATAATAATAATAAATTATTTAAACAATCATGTTTGTTGACATTAATAAGCTGTGACCTCTTCCTATTTAGAAATTGGACAAAAATTGAAAAATTCTTGAAAAAACCGCGACTTTCTATCTCCACTCTAGGCGAAAATTGCTAAAAACAATAAGAAATTGTTTAAATTTATGTAAACATCTAATTATGAGTATACAGTACTGTTTCATGTTCCAGAAACAATTTACATCAAAAAAACCGCAAAAAAAATCATAATCAGCGCCAAAAACTCGTGATACTCATTTTTCCACTTATGGGGTTTTTTTAGGATCCCATAAAACAGCCTTATAAAGTTGATATTTGAAAAGTGATATTTTATTCGTATTTTATGGCTAATTTTGAAGAGAAATGGTGCGTTTCAACTTGATTCAGCTAATATTGAAGATTCTGAATAAAATTTACAAGAACGTCATTTTTTCTTATGGGAAATGCATTTGGAAAAAAAAAATTTTCTGTGGATTCAAACAAATTTCTGGGCGTAATTCAAAAAATACGAGGAAAAAATTCTCTAATGCATTTTTGGACCACCCTAATGCAGAGAGTATAGTAGAACGGGGCGAGGCAACCAGTGGGGCGAGGCAGCCAATTTCTTTTCATTCCCACATAGTTGATTGAAATCGCGCCCCTTTGTGTAATGTGAGGTCGGTTAGGTTAGTCCCCTGTACTTGCCGAAAGTTGAGTGTCGTGACTGTCACAGTTTGTAAAAAAAAGCGTCATTTGTGGAAAACTACTAACAGAAGGAACATTTTCGTGATTTGCGTTTGTTTATCCTTCGTGTAAAAAAAGTGAAATAAGTATTTTCCGCAGTGGAATCTTATGCTTGACACAATGGAGTGGTTGGTTTCTCGATATTCAAAATAGTTGTTTCTGTTAAATTTTTGTGGAAGAAAGCACATGTGGGGCGAGGTAGCTAACAAATGGCAAATTATGCCGAAAAGGCTAAAAAGCGAATTGCTTGTGGTGGCCCTCGACGAGGCTGCCCAAAGAAGGTATACACTCCCTATGAAACCTCGGACAGCAGCAACGAAGATGACATATTAATTTTTCCGATTTTTACCAATTTTTTTTGTTTTTTCTTTTCAGTTCTATTAAATTTTTCAGAGAAGACATTTAACTTTGTTTTTTATTTTCATACATCATCTTGGACCTAATGAAGAACTTATACATCAGTATATATTTCTGTGTATTAAAACTGTTTGTGCCGCCTAATAACTGCTGAAATAGTTGGCTGCCTCGCCCCACGTTTTTACAGTTTATCAAAAATATGGCGTCAAAATGCCACCAGGCAATTTTTTAGCCAAAGAATCAAGCTTCCTAACGACACCATACACTTTTTGGTATCACTTCGAACAAGTGCTCTGCACGCCATAATGTGGCGTCTTGGCTGCCTCGCCCCGTTCTACTTTAAAAATTGTGGATAAAAAATTTGTCAGAAACGGAAAATAGATCAGACTTCCTAAAATGCTGTTTCGGTCCCTATTGCTTCATTACCGTTACCAAAAACTTATCTTCACTTAATTTTTGGAACTGTTAGTCAATTTATAAGACAAGCCTTTATGGTGTTTACCTTAGAGGCTGGAGTATGTGTCTCGTTATCATAATTTTTCTGAAGTTCATCAAAGGTATAATAACTAGATTTGTAGACTGCAGGATCACTATGCTGTAAAAAACCTTCAATTGAATATAACTTACCCAATTTCTTTTTTATTCAATAATTTATTCATTTTATTTATTTATTTATTCAATTAATTGATTTAATGATCACAAAAAGGAGACTTACATGTCCCAAAAATTTTTCCACTTCGATAATATCTTCTACGTCTTTTGCTAATTGATCTTCATTAATGTGAGCCTCTCTTTCTGAAGCAAATACCAAAGCAACTTCTTTTATGAATTTGGCATAACTACCATCTTTGTACATTTTCTCTCTATCGAAGTCTTCTCCTGATTCTAGGATCACAGAAGGTAAATCTGCCGGTTCTACCTACTCGTTTTCAAGAAATAAATAAAAAATAATCACGTTAATAGATAAGCAGAGGCGTTTTGCATCAAGAAACCTACCTTACCGACTTCTAGAACATTCTGCAGCTAAAGTGGTTCGTGTCCGTGCTAAGTTTCTAGAATATTCTAAAAGGGTCCCGATGTCATGAAATTATATTCCGCAATTCTGAGAGACGGGTTTGCGTAAACAACTGAAACGTTATATATTATTTCAATTAGGCATTTCGAGTAAACATTTTCAAGGTTATATTTTTATTAATCCTAGCGAAATGCTCAATTGAGATGATGAATAACTTTGAAGCTTTTTACGGAAATTAGTCTCTTACAATTGCTCTATCATCACGGACACGAACCATTTCAGCTGCAAAATATTCTTACAGTCGGTAAGGTAGGTTTCGTGATCTAGAAATGTCTCTGTCTATCTGTTCAAGTTATTCAGCATAAAAATCGAAACCGAAGTTGTAAACAAATTTAAAAACTCTTTTCTGCAGTAAAATGAAGATAAAATTACGCTAATGATCATGTTTATCTTCTCCTCATCTTCTTCACCTTCCTCTTCATCTTCCTCATAATCAGATAAATTTTTGAACCTTCGATCCTTCCTGACCAAAATTTTGTACAATGCAGATATTTCACTCAAATGTGAATAGTAATCGTGCACTTGTTTCCAAGAGAATTCTTCTGGATCCCATTCCCCCGGTTCCATAATTATTGGCCAACCTCCAGTTTGCACCAAGATACCTTCTAAAGGCTTAATTCCTATTTGTTCTATAGCATCTACAATTTTTTGGGAAATGGAAATTTGAAAAATTAAAAACAAATTTACGACTTTCAGCGTTTTGAATTAGAATTAATAAAACATCAACTTCCTATAAAAGAAGTTGTCCAAATTTCAAAATTTTATTTTTAAATTTTCCGATTTTAAAAATTTATGATAAAAAATTTTTCAATTTTAAACACTCGAAATTTTAAATGATTCACTTTTGAACGTTTTTCTTTAGAAATTATACAACTTAGATTCCTTCTCATTCCATTCGAAATATTTTCATTCTTGCAATTCTTGCAATTCTTGGGAATGATTTTAATTGAAAAATGCTTTATATTTATTTTTAAAATTGCAAACATTTTCAAATCGAAATTACTAATTATCATTTCGAAAAATTTGTTAACTTCATTTTTTCTTCATTTGTTTAACAAATGGACTTTTAAACCGCTTTTATTTTTATTTTTAGGTAATAAAAACTCAGCGCGTGCATTTACAGACAGAAATTAATAATATAATAATAAATGTGTGACAAAAGAAAAAATATCTTACCGACATTCATGCACGACTGGTAAAATTTTTTTGCTTTCTTCACTGGTAAAACGTCATCTGGAGATACTGTTTCCTCTAATAAGTCTAAAAATTATCCGATTAAAATATAAATTATTTCCTATTTTGCAAAAAACAATCTTTAGTTGTATTTTAATAACAATTTTTTCAGTAATAAAAAAATTCCGATACGTACCACGAATTTTATAAGCCATTTCTTTTCCCATTTTGCTCAACGGATTCCAGTGCATCTCATTCGGTGGAATTGGATTGTATACTTCCCAATTACCACACGCATACTCATAAAAATCTTCACAAGGGTCAACCGACTTATTCATACTTTCCCAAAATTCCGAGGCTAGAACAAAATATTTTTTCACGATTTTTGACAAAGAAGCATGGTAAAATGTTAGGTTTATAGAAAAAAAGTGCATTAAGGCCATGTGATGAGTGGGTCACGTGACCAGATTCCTACCTTACCAGCACTTTTTTTATTTTCTAATTTATTATGACACGAAGCACCACATCGAGTTGAAAATTTGGGATAATAAATGAGAAGCGATAAGAAAGGCGGCTCTGGTACTAAATTGTAATAATCATGAAAGAGGTTTTTTTTTGTAAACAATTTTTTTTTGCTTTTTTCATGATTATTACAATTTAGGACAAGATCCAACTTCCTTAGTGCTTCTTATTTATTATCCCAAATTTTCAACTCGATGTGGCTGTTCGTGTTAAAATAAGTTGACAAATAAGAAAAGTGCCGGTAAGGTAGAAATCTGGTCACGTGACACGCTCATCAAATGGCCTTAAAAACAACCTTAAGGCCATGTGATGAGTGGGCCACGTGACCAGATTCCTACCTTACCTACAATTTTTTTATTTCCTAACTTATTTTCCCGCGAAGCAACACATCGAGTTGAAAATTTGGGATACTGAATAAGAAGCACTGGGAAAGGTGTGTCTGACCCTAAATTTCAATAATTATGAAAAAAGTAAAAAAAAAATTATTTACAAAAAAAACTTTTTTCATAATTATAAAAATTTAGGAGGAGACCGACCTTTTTTAGTGCTCCTTATTTAGTATCCAAACTTTCAAGTCGATGTGGCGCTCCGTGTGAAAATAAGTTGGAAAATAAAAACAGTGCCGGTAAGGTAGAAATCTGGTCACATGAACCACTCATCATATGACCTTAAGGTAATTCACTTTATGAGAAAAAAATATTATTTTTGAATCTGAACACGCACACTAGCCTAAATTGTACCATTTCAGTAAAAACAGTTTCCAAACCAAAAAAGTCAAAATCGGGTATGATTAAGTGGCCCCTATTTTTGTTTTGTTGTTTTTATCGATTTTTTGTTTGGTTCAGTGAAAAAAATGTCGATTTTTTTTACTGATTTTCAAGAAAAAAAATAATTCTCACTTGTTTCACATTTTTTAATGAAAATTTGACACACAATGTGCCTGTTACCAAAAACAATAATTAATTTTCAAAAAATTACTTATTTTTAAATAGGAATCTGTATTATCGTTGGAAATGGTAATTATCGATCCGTTGAGAAATCCAATCAGACATACTGTGAATAATGGAAATCTACAATATCGATCAATGTAAAATCCTCTAATACAGAAAACTTATTTTTTCATCACAGACTAGATGGAGATATAAATGAAAATTTATTAAATTCAAAGTTATTCAGAAAAAATAATTTTTTTCTTTCACTTCACTGGGATTCGAACACCAGATCAACTGATTTCCGGTCAGGTGTTCTAACCAATTCTCAACGGATCGATAATTACCATTTCCGATGATAATACAGATTCCTATTTAAAAATATTGATTGTGTAACACCTTGCTAAATTAGCGTATATCAGAAAAACAGAATCTATTTCTGATCTCTCTGTAGCACAATTGGTTGGAGCGCCTGACCGGAAATCAGTTGATCTGGTGTTCAAATCCCAGTGGAGTGAAAGGAAAGAGATCCTTTTTTTCTGAATAAATTTGAATTAAAAATTATTTTCAATTTATTTTCTTCTAAAAAGAGATCTTCTTCTTTCGCTCCACTGGGAATCGAACCACAAAACTTCCGATTGTCCTTCAAGTGATTTCCTAATAAGCTACTAGAGAGATCGAGCGAAGAAACTTCTTTCAGAAAATACACGCATTATTTTTCTAGGTGTTATAAATCAAAATTTTCAAGGAATCTGTATTATCATCACAGAATAACAGAAAATTTTAACTTCTTTTCAGACTATATGGAGTTTTCATTAAAAAATTATTTTCAAATATTTTTTTTCTGAAAAAAGATCTTCTCCAATACAGATTCCTTGAAAAATTTAATTTGTATCATCTAGCAAAATAATGTTTTTCTGAAAAAAAGTTTCTTCTCTCGATCTCTCTAGTATAGCTTAATGGGAAAGCACCCGCGGGCAATTGGAAGTTCGGTGGTTCGATTCCCAGCGGAGCAAAAGGAGAAGATCTTTTTTCAGAAAAAAATTAATTAAAAATAATTTTTGATTTATAACTCCTTCAAGTCTGAAAAGACGTTGACAATTTTCGTTATTCTCTGATGATCATACAGATTCCTTAAAGAATCACATAAAATATTTTACAAAACGTTGAATTTTCAATAATATACATAAACTTACAACATATAGTTCAATTTTTAACTGATAAAGATAAATTTTTCACAACAAATGGAATAGTTAGATATATTTCAGAATTTTTAAATTATTTTTCAAATCAAATAAAAAGCGATTTTGCAAAAAATTGTTAAAAATTGTTAAAAATTATTAACAAAGGATTTTATCTCTCTTCAAGTAGTTGAATTTTCGGCAAAACGATGATTTTTTTACCAAGAAGAAACAGTTGAATTTTCTACAAAAATAATATATTTTTTAACCCAAAAAGACGAACTTTCGACAGAAAATTTAAATTTGTGCACCAAAAAGGCCAGTTTTTTGAAGCAAGTTCAATTTTCGACCCGGAAAAAATGAATTTTCAACAAAAAAGTAAATTTTAAAAAAATATTTGCACTCAAAAATGAAAATGGTTGAATTTTTAACGAAAAATATGATAATTGATAATTCAACCTGGAAGGATTTTCATTTTTTCACCAAAAACATTGGAATTCAACCGAACAGATGAATTTCAACCAAAATAGTTGAATTATCAACAAAGAAAGATTTTTCAATCAAAAGAGAAAGAAAATTCCAACCAAAAAATTAAGTTCTTAACAAAAAAGTTAAGCTTCCATCCAAGGAATTGAATTTTCAACCAAAAAGAGATCGTTCACCAAAAAAGATTAATTTTCAGCAAAATACACGAATTTTTAAAAAAATGTTTGAATTTCCAACTGAAAGAGATGATTGTTGAATTTTTAGAAAAAAAAATATTCAACCTCAAAATGGAATAGTTGAATAAAATGTTTTTATTAATTTTTAAATGAAATAAAAAACGAATTTTCACACAGTTGGAAATAAATTTTCAACAAAGCAGTTCAACTTTCACTCAAGTAGTTGAATTTTCAACAAAAGTATGATTTTTCAACCAGAAAGATTAACCTTCTACCAGAAAAAGACCAACAAACAAAAGACGCTTTTGAAAAAAAATTGGAATGTTCAAACAGGAGAAAAATTTTCAGATGAGAGAGAAAAAAAAACTTCAACTAAATTGGTGAATTTTAAAACCAAAATTGTCATCAAAAAAGTTAATATAAAAAGAAAATATGAACTTTCAAATAAAAAAGATCAAATTTCAACCAGAAATGAAATATCCAAATTTTCATTTAAAAAAAAAAGACTAATTTTGAGCAAAATTCACGAATTTTCATCTAAAAAAAATAAATTCGCAATTAAATAGTTAAATAGTTCAACAAAATAGTTTGATTTTGAATCAGCAAAATAAAGGTTTAACGAAGCAGTTCAATTTTCAACAAAATAGTTGAATTTTCAACCAAAAAGACGACTTTTTAACAATAAAGTTGAATTTTAAACCCTCAAATAAACATTTAAAAAATGTTAATTTTCAACCAATTAGTTGAATTTTAAATCCAAAAAGCGAACTTTTAACCTAACAGTTGAATATTTAATGAAAAAAATTATTTGCAACTGAAAATACTTGAATTTTCAACAGAAGGAATTAATTTTCTACTAAAATAATGAATCTTCAACTGGAACAGTTAAATTTTCAATAAAAAATATTTAATATAAAAAAACACTTCTGAAAGATTCACAATTTCCTAGGATCAATAAGAAAATTCAAAAATTCAACTGTTTTCTTAAAAATTAAACTATTATGTTAAAAATTCATACTTTTGGTTGAAAATTCTACTGTTTTGTTGAAAATTTGACTATTTCGTAAAAAATTTACTTTTTGCTTAAAATTTTTATTTTGTTGTTAAAAAATGACCTGAAAGCTTTTCAGGGTGAAAGTTCAACTTGGAAAAAAATTTGTCCTTTTTTCATTAAAAATGCATCTGTTTTAGTACAAATTTCATCTTTCTTGGACAAAAATTCAACTCTTTTTTTGAAAATTTGTCTTTTTGATCTAAAAATTCACCTGTTTTAGAATAATTTTCCTTTTTCTTGGACGATGCAACTATTTTGTTGAAAATTTAACAATCTTGTTGAAAAATCATACTTTTTGGTTAAAAATTCGACTTTTGAGCAGAAAATTAACATATAGTTTACTATTCTTATTTTGGTGTTGGAAAGCTGGAATCTTATTTGGATGAAAATTTAAATATTTTTTTGAAACTTGTTTTTAATTCATCTGTTTTAAAAGGAATATTTCATCTTTCTTGAAAAAAATGCAACTGTTCGGTTGAAAATTCAACAATTTTGTTGAAAAGTCATACTTTTTGGTTGAAAATTACACTGTTTTGTTGAAAATTTAACTATTTTGTAGAAAATTTACTTTCTGGTTAAATTTAATATTCTGGTATTGAAAAGAGAACTAAAATCTTTTCTGGATAAAAATTCAACTATTCTTTCTAATTTTTTTTTTTAATTAAAAATCCATCTGTTTTAAGAGAAGTTTCATCTTTCTTGGATGAAAATGCAACTGTTTGGTTGAAAATAAAACCATTTTCTTAAAAAGACATACTCTTGGTTGAAAATTTAACTATTTCGTAGAAAATTTACTACTTGTTTAAAATTCATATCTTGGTGTTAAAAAAATTCAATGAAAGATTTTCTGGATGAAATTTCAACTTTTAAAAAATTTCATTTTTTTTATTAAAATATCATCCGTTTTAGTACGAATTTCATCTTTCTTGGATAAAAATTCAACGTTTAGATGAAAAATTCAATTTTGTTCGTAGAAACTTATTTTCTTTAAAAAAATTCATCTTTTGATCTTGAAAAGTCAACTGGAATCTTTTCTGGGTGAAAATTCAACTATTTAAAAAAAATTATTTTCTTTTTAAATAAAAAAATCATGTTTTTAGAAAAATTTAATCTTTTTTGGATAAAAATGCAAAAATGAATTCGACAATTTTGTTACAGAGTCATCCTTTTTGGGAAAAAATTCGTCTTTTTGGATTAAAAATTACATTTTTTCGTAGAAACTTATTTCTTGATTGAAAATTCATATTTTGATCTTGAAAAGTCAACAAAAACCTTTTTTAATCGAAAATTCAACTATTTTTTGAAATTTTATCTTTTCCGCTTGAGTAGTCAACTATTTTATCTGGTTGAAAGTTTAACTATTTTGTTGAAAATTAATATTTTTAAATTGGAAATTCAACTACTTAGGTAGGAGTTCAAATTTTAAGGTTTGTTTGAAAATTTAACTATTTGGTGGAAAAGTCTTTTTCTTTGGTTTGAAATTAATTTTTTAACTGAAAATATAACTTTTCCATTTTCTTAAGCTTGATCTTTTTTACTTGAAAATTCTCCTTTTTGGTAAAGAAGAAAATGTTCTTTGTTTAAAATTTCATTTCTGTTGGGTAAAAATGCATCAGTTTCGTGGAAAAATAATTTTTTGCTGAACTCATTTTTTTTTTGTCAATTCAATTTTTGTAGGGAAGATTCGTTTTTCGGCTTGATGGTTCAACAATTTAAGTAGAATTTTCTTTCTTTAGTGAACAATCTTTATTTGTTAAAAATTCGTCTTTTTGATTTTAAAAAATTTTTTGTGTGTATAAATTTCATGTTTTTTGATTGAAATTATTATTATTATTATTATTATTATTATCCTCAATTAACTATGACAATTTTTGTTGATAATTTTTTTTATAAATATTTTGAAAAAAATTGTGCAAGGCGTGTTCAGATTCAAAAATTATTTTTTTTAATGACCCTAATGAAAATTCACAATCGATTTTAAAAATGTCTCACCAATTATGAAACACTGCTTTGTACGACAAACGCTGTATTTCTGAGGTTTTTGAAGTTCCTGTTTTTTTGAAAATAACCATTCTAATTGTTTGTAATGGGCATCATTTTGATGATAAGGACCACCAAATTCTTTCCAATCTAGAAGTCCAGCTGCCGCCAGACTTATTGTTGAAATGCTAAAAAAAATAAAAATTGTTAATGAAATTAAACTTATATGAAAATGAAGAAATTAATTAATTTCATTTTATTTTTTTCAAACTTACAGCAAAGTGAGTTGCAACATTTGCATGAAATGATAAATATAAAACCCAGAAAATTGTCTCATTTATAATAAATAACAACTGGTTTTCTATAACTAGGATTTTCCTTGACTTTTATTATTTATATAGGTTTGTGGATATACGAAGGCAAAAAAATAATTATGCAATTTCCTCTGATTTTGCTTATATTGTCGTCTAAGTGAAATCAGCTTCCGGAATGCAAAGGACACTTTGCAAAGTGATAATGAAGAACTACGTTTCCGTGTATGATAAAAATTTATCTTTCTCCATGATTATGCATTTCAGGATATTTTTAAAGAACCTCAAACGATTTTTGGTATTTTTTAATTAAAAAAAATATTGCTAAGATTAAAAATTTTTTGAAAGTCAGCCTCAAAGATAATGAATTAAATAATTATTATATTTAAAAATAATCGCAATATTTTGAGATTTTTTACTGTAGCTAAGAACTTCATTTTCCAAATTCTCTTATTTTTCCTCGTCTAATTTTTCATTTTAATACAGATTAAAAATTTTCAAATTTATTAATTCATTTTTAACGAAAGAATGTCTTTTTTACTATAAAAGATGGGGTTTTAACAAAATACTTGAATTTTCAACAAAATAATTAAATTTTTGATATAGTAGTTGAATTTTCAACCTACAAAAATAAATTCCCAACAAAAAGTGCCATAGTTTATATTTCAATCAAAAAAGATAAAATTTATACACAAAAAAAAGCTTTTCAAAAACAAAAAAACGAATTTTCAACAAATAAAGACTTTTTACTTAAGAGAGAAAATTTTGCCTATATTGTTGAAGCTTCAAACCAAAAGACGAATTTTCTCTACAAAAATTGAATTTACAGAAAAAAATTATGTTTTCGCAAAACTG
>CAKNXH010062968.1:23113-100124 GCA_932178445.1 Andricus quercusramuli | reverse complement strand
GACGGATTTTTAGGGATGTTAAGAATTTAAGAACGATTTTCATGGATTTCAAAGGATTTTAAGATATTTCGTAATATTTTAAAATACGTTATGTGATTTCAAAGGAATTCATGTGATACCGAAGTATTTTCACGAATTTTCAAGTATATCAGAATATTTTATTGAATTTTGAAGATTTGAAGGGATCTAAAGACATTTCATAAGAATTCAATGAATTTAAAAGGATTTTAAAGATTTTGAAAGATTCCAATGTATACCCACGGATTTTAGAGGATTTTGTAAAATTTCAATAGATTTCCGAGTATTCTATGTAAAGGATTTTAAGGGATTTCTAGGAATTTTAATAGTTTTTAAAAGATTGTCATGGATTTTAATATAATCTAAGAGATTTCAAGAGATTTGAAAAGGTTCCCACGGATTTGAAAGATTTTAATTAATTTTATAGTGATTTCAAAGATTTGGAGGGCTCTCATAAAACTTCAAAATATTTCATGAAATTTCGAGGATTTCAACTGACCTTCAGAGATTTAAACAGATTTCCACGGATTTCAAAGGATTATAAGGGATTTTTATGGAACTTGGAAGATTTCAAGTGATTGCAAGAATTTTCATGGTTTTTAACCGGTTTTAAGGGATTTCAAAATAAATCACGATATTTCAAAGCATTTTAAAGGATTTAATGTGATACCGACCAAATGATTTCAAGAGATTCGACATACATCGAATTCAAAGGATTTGTAAGAATTTCCACATAATATAAAAAATGTTAAGGGATTTACAAAATTTTAAAAAGAATACACAGAATTTCAACGGATTCTAAAGATTTTCAGGGATTTCTCGATATTTCATGAAAAGTGTATATCAGGTTTCAAGAATGGTTCAACTCCTCGACTCTATATTTATTGGACTAAGTAGTTTGAAATATTGCATACTAAAAATATATAAAACAAACAATAGTATAAGGTGTATGATAGTATAAAAAATAATTTCAACAGCCAAAACAGGTGTTAATTAATATATTTAAAAAAATAATAATTAGAAAGTTGAAATTTACGTAAGAAATGCTTTGGACCCCCCCCCCCCCAAATCATAAGATATTCCGGAACCCTCACTCTTGCGCGATTAAATAAAAACTTTCAAATTATCTAATAAATTATTAAAAATATTCTGCACGTTTCGAGGACTTGAAATTTCTGAAAAATTTAGAATGTGTTATTTTTTTTACCGCAAATTAGCATTCTTAAACAGAAATCATCTTGATTCCTAATTTTCAAAAATTTTAAGTTATCTTAACGCTTTACACCAGAGATGAGTATTTTTAATAACGAAGTTTTAGATTTCAGCGATGAAATTTTTTTCAACAATTTACGCTTTTCGGGTCTATTAGCGTTACTTACTGAAATTTACATTTACGATTTACGACGAAAATGGGTATTTTCAAAGAAAAATAATTATAATTTGAACAAGATTTAGAATCTTTTAACAATTTTGGATTATGATAGCAAATTTCGTTTTAAACCAGAAATCGTACTTTGTTGTAAAAAAATTATTAGATTACAAAAAATGATAAATTTGTTTTACACAATTATAGGTTAAGCTAGCGGTTTTCAATACAGATTTCACAGAATAAAATCGATTTTCTTAAACAACAATCATTAGATTTCAAACAATATTTACAATATTTGAATAATTATAGGAAATGTTAGAGATTTCACCGGAAAGTGGTTATTTTAAACAAAAATTATTTGATTTCGACTTCGAAAATTAAACTTCCAGTTTTGAAAAATTTCAGATTATGTTACTACTTTTCGTGAAAAATTTGTATTTTTGGACAAAAGAGAAAAATGCAACGGTTTTATTGTCTATGTATTGTGCATAACATTATGAACTAATTCTGAAATTAAAATGTCAATGTTCATCAGTTAAAAAATATTTTTCTTGTTTTTATTTTATATTGTTTTAGATAATAGATAATATGAAACACAACAACTTTGCATTAATATTAATTTTCTAGTCCAGTAAAAAGTTTAAATCGGGAATATAACTTGTAAAAAAAACAGCATCTTTGATAATCTCCTTTATAAATAGGAAACGCTTTTAGAATTAGATTGTTACTAAAATTTAAAATCTTACGATAAAGAGTTCGGTGACTATTTCGTTGACCGTAGATTTCAGAATAGCACCAAGCATAGGAACTACTGCAAAGTCCGGGATTCCAGGGTAAGTCCGAGAGACAACTCGTCCGCCCATTGTGTCGATTCTCACAACCAAATTTTGATACAAGTCAGCTTCAGAAATGTTTACGAGAAAAGTGAGACCTGAAAATGTATGAAAAGAATTTAATTCACATAATTTTGTACGCATTTTCAAATAATAATTTGGAAAGAATTCGAATTCTTGTAATTGTTGTAAAAAGTCTACAATTATGAAAGTTTTTTTTTTACGTTTCCAGGGTGTCTAGCATAATTTTGCTTTCAAATTCTCGGATTTCCCGGATCGAAATAAATGTTTTTTTCCAGTTTTCTCTTGTGCTATATGTATTTGAATTTCGCAACTCATCATTAGTTTAAAAAAGCACTCAAAGATACGTTTATTACATCGAAACTAAAATTTAAAGCAAGGAAGACGAACCCTTGAAGACATACTTCAATCTAGTATCACTGAATGCAAAAATATTATATTTTTGATCCTACTTTGAGTAAAAAAATATATAATTTGTTTTATTACCAAAATTAGACGATTTTAAGCAACTAACAACAACCATACGTAGTCCCGAACCAAAAGTATAACAAAATTAAAAAAGAAAAAATGGGAATACTTTCACCTTACATGGGTTAATATAAAATGGTATAACAATTACTAAAATAAATACTAACGTGAATAAAAAGTAGAATTTGGAGAAAAAAAATTTAATTCAATTAATGTAATTAATTTTTTTTTCAAATGTTGGAAGAAAAATCCATTTAATCATTTGAAATACCGTAAATTTCATATCACATTATATGAATACAATTTTAAAAAAGTTCTATCTCAACTTCTTTAAACATTTTAAATTCAAGTGTTTAATTTTTTAATTATGAAATAATTTAGTTTACAATGCGTAATTCTAAAATTTTTGAGTTAAAAAAATTTCCATTTTAGGACTTCTGAATCTGTTTAAAATCCATAAAAGTCTAAAATACTCCATTTTTTCAGAAAATAGAAAGCCTTGAATCATTGAAATTTTAGAGTGCTAAATTTCAACTTAGAAGGGTAGAATTTTAATTGCATCATTTGGTTAAATTTATACTTTGTGAGTGAAATTTTTTAATTTTTAAGCACAAATAAAAATTTAACCAATATTGATTTCAAAAGATTTAAACTTAAAATAATTTAATTTATTATTGATTCATTCTTCAACTTAGAGAACTGGAAATAAAAGCGTGGATTTATATTTTTTAACCAGAAATATTGCAACTGTTCAATTTAGAACAGTTTAAAATATAAATTTTGTAGTTTAACGGCAATTAATTTAAAACAGTTTAATTTAATATTTCAATTTTGAAAGTTTAAAATTCAAAAGATCAGTTTTCAATCAAATAGTTGAATTTTTAAATAAGAAAGATCAATTTTCAACCAAAAATGGAATAATTAAATTTTCAGTTAAAAAAAATTAATTTTTCACAGAAAAAAAAAATTTTCAACTAAAGTGACGGATTTTTAACTAAAATAATGAATCTTCAACTGGAACAGATGAATTTTAAGCCAACAAGATGAATTTTCATCAAGAGTTTAACTTTTCACCAATTCAACCAAAAATATTAATTTTGAATAAAAATAAGTGATACTTAACTGGAATACTTGAATTTTCAACCAAAAGATGAGTTTTCAAACAAGAAGATTTTTCAACAAAATACACGAATTTTCAAGGAAATACTTGAATTTTTAACTAAAAAAGACAAACTTTCAATTAAACAGTTGAATTTGGAACTTAAACAGATCAATTTTTAACGAAAACTATAATAGTTGAATTTTTAGATATAAAAAATTAATTTTCAACCAAACTGATGAATTTTCAACTGCAAATAATGAATCTTTCACTGGAATAGTAGAATTTTAATAAAAAAGATAAACTTTCAACTAAAGTGATGAATTTTGAACTGAAATAGTTGAATTTTCAACCAAGAAGATGAACTTTTAACCAAAATGATGTATTTCTACAAGAAAAAACGATTTTTAAACAAAATACATGATTTTTGAACGAAATTGTTGAATTTTGAACTAAAAAAGACAAATTTCCAACCAAAAAATTTGAATTTTCAATTGAAACTCAATTATCAACCGAAACTAGAATAGTTAAATTTTCAGTAAAATAAATTATTTTTCAGCCAAACACAAAATGAATTTTCAACAAAATACCTGATTTTTCTACCAAAGAGATGAATTTTCAACTAAAATGATGGAATATTCAACTTGAATCGTTAAATTTTCAGTAAAAAACAAAATGTCAACGACAAAAAAAAATGTCAAAGAAAACAGTTACATTTTCATACAAAGTGATGAATTTTCAACTAAACTGATGAAATTACAACTGGAAAAATTGAATTTTAATACAAATACATGAATTTTCAGCCAAAAAGATTAATTTCTACCAGAAAAGACGAATTTTCAACTAAAATGATGGAATATTTAAATGGAATAATTAAATTCTCAGTTTAAAAAAATCATCCTCAACAATAACAAAAATAGATGTATTTCCAAGTAGAGTGAATCATCTTCAACTGGAATAGTTGAATATTAAAACAAAGAGATGAATTGTCAACTAAAATGATGAATCTTTAACTAGAATAATTGAATGTTCAACTAAAAAGATAAATTTTCCACCAAGAAGAATTATTTCTACAAAAAAGACGAATTTCCAACCAAAAAAGATAATTTGTCAACCAAAATTTAAATGTATATACTTTCAGGGTTAAATTTCAATCAAAAAGATGAATTTTTAACTGAAATGCTGGAATATTCAACTGGCATAGTTAAATTATCAATTAAAAAAATAATTTCAGACAATTTATAAATAATTAAATTAAGCACACACAAATTAAGAACACTCTAGAAAAAATGCCCTGACTTTAGAAAAAAGTCCCTGAAATTTTCAGGTTTTTTTCAGGTACATAAAAATTTTCTGACAATTCTAGGTTTTTCATGCAGGGTAGATACCCTGTTATTAAGTTAGAAGTTTTTCTTACCTTCAAAAACTTTTCCTATGATGGTACCGGTTTGACTCAAAGGAACAAGACTTTCACTTTCCCGAGTTTTATTCTTGAAAGATCCAGACTGAGGAATATAAGTAGGACCTTCGCTTGGACGATGGTGCCTAGGCTCATCTTCACATGACTCGGTTCTGTTTATCTGGAAAACTTCCGCCATCGACTTATTGGCAACTGCAAGAGAAATTAAAATATAATTATGAATTAAAAAGAAATCATCTACTGAAAATGAAGAACAATAAAAAGACTAAATATAGATAATACTTTCGGCTTCTCAATAAGAATTAAACGAAATTAGATGCTTTCATTTTACTCTCGGAAGCAACTAAATGAAATTGAGAAATATTTTCTAAAATATTAAAATTACCGGTAGATTTTTTCAGATATTCTTGAACAAGGTCTGGTTCATTAGGATGTTCGTAGGGTTTCTCTTTATTTACATCGAATTTTGGAGGAGGTGGCCTTTGGGGCCGTTGCAACATTTCCAAATTCTATAACAAAAGATTAAATATTACGCAATTTTATTTTATTAATTTTTTTATTACTATTATTTTTTACTATATTAATTATTATGCAAGACTGAAACAGTTCACTAATTTTATTTTCAGAAATGCAACAAAACCTTCTGAATTCGTACCTTTTTGCTGAGAGGAGATGGAGGCTCAGGAACTTTTTGTGGAACGTCTTCACTTTCTATTAAAAAGTCTCCCTCAGGCGCGGGATGTTTTAATTTCATGCTTTCATCTAACCACTTAATATTTACAATATGTGGCCTAGAAAAATCGAGACAGAGAAAAAGGGGAAAATTACAAAACCTATATTCATCTAAATAATGTGGTTTGAATTTGGTTCAATTCCTTCAATTGTATTGAAATAGTATTTAATTTTTAGGAGTCCATGTAAAAAAAAACAATCTCTTTATTACAAATTTTGTATTTCTAAATTATTTTGAATTATTTTTCAATGACTTCTAACATTAAAGAATGTACTTTTACAAAATGGATATAGTTACGAGGGAATGATCAAAGTTGGGATTTTTTTCAGATCTCATAAATTCCCAACTGAGATTCCATTCAATGACTGAAATGTTAATTTATTAATTTCTCATGCTAAATTCAAGAGTTGAAAATCGAAGAAAATTCAACTGTTAAAAACTCAATATTCAATTTTCTCCAATTTCCAAAAAATGAAAATTCACTTTTCTTCAATTTTCAACAACTAAATTTGTATCTTTTGAAGGTTCAATTATCAATTTTCAACCGTTAAAAAATTAATTTTCTTTAATTTTAGACAATAGAATTTTCAACTGTTGAAAATTAAATTATCAATTTTCTTCAATTTTCAACCGATGAAAATGAATTTTTCTTCAATTTTCAACAACTCAATTTTTATCTTTTGAAGATGCAATTATCCATTTTATTTAATTTTTAACAGTTTAAAATTCAATCTTCTCCAATTTTCAATCTTGTTCCATGTTCAACAATTGAATTTCCATCTGTTGAAGATTCAATTTTCAATTTTTTCAAGTTTAAACAGATTAAAATTGGATTTGGAATTTTCTTTAATATTCAACCGTTGAATTATAATATTATAATATTATATTATAATAATATTATATTATAATATTATATTATAATATTATAATAATATTATAATTATTTTTAATTTATATATATATATATATATATTAATTATTTTAAGATTAAATTTTATAATCTCAAGAATTATTTTTATTTTAATTGAAGAAATAATTTTTCAAATGTTTTTCAATGTTCAATAACTAAATTTTTATCCATTGAAGATTCAATTTTCTTCAATTTCAAGCAATTAAACTTTCAACTGTTGAAAACTGAAGAAAATTGAAAAATGAAAATTAAAGGAAATTGAATTTAAAACATAAACATTTCAATCCTTTAAAAAAATTCGATAAATGTTGATTTTTTCGAAAACGAGTCGACACTGGCAAATCATATTTGGCAAATGAATAGTCATGTAATGGATTCTCAATAGGAAATTTATAAAATTTAAAAAGAAAATTCCAACTATGATCATCTCATTGTTCAGTCGTTGTAAATTCATTCACGCGATATAAAAAAGGCTGGGAAACACTAACATTTGTTGAATAAACTTTTTTTTTAAATTGTTCTGATAATCAAGAATATCATATCTCTTAAAAAATAAAATCATTAATAATGAAATCCTGATACGTTTTCGTCCCAAAAATTATTTTAGCTTTAATGTTGTATTCAAATCCTACATAGATTAGTTTGTAATCCGTCAAGTAATCAATTGTAAATTTCTTATTGGTAAGATTTAAAAATAAAATTTTAGACGCAAGAGTGGTGAGTTTGAAAAGAGAAATTTTTATTTGCATTTATTTGAAATTTAATAAATAGGCTTTACTATAAATTACATATTTAAATTTTGTAAGTAAATAATGTTTACTTAACGAACGTAATTTGCATTAAATTAACTAAAAATTTAAACTCGAGACTACTTTCCGGTCCAAAATTTTCCACCTAATTCAAACAGGATGTCTAGCGACATTTCGTTTTTAAATCCCCGAGTTCCCTATTAGGATTTAAACTTTTTCCCAGTTTTCTTTTTTGATATATGTATCTCAATTTTGCACCTTATTAGTTAAGGAATACTAAAAGATACTTATAAAATTTACTAAATTAATATTCTGTTATGAGCATCGGTATGATTTTACTAAGAGGTATGATTTTACCTTTAAAATAAGCCAAAGAAAATTTTGTTATTTAGACTTTTTTGCAATATTTCTGAAAGACTGATGAGAAAATACTTCAAACTAGTATCATTGGACACCGAAATTTTATGTGTTTCATCCTACTTTGAGCAAAGAAAAAGTAAATTTTACTATTAAATTGTTATTGCTATTTCACTTATTATTTACTTCATTTAGTTATTATTCTTGAAACAGTGAGAAAAAAAATTAAAGAAATATTCGCTCTTCAAAATGATCGCGTTAAATGAAACATGTGTTGATTAAAAATGGTAAAAAAAACTAAAATAAATACTAACATGAATAAAAAGAAAAATTTGAAAAAAAAACTTCTAATTACAAATTTGCCAGCACCAATAAATACTTTGATATTTACAAAAAATGAAAAGAATTTATTGAAAAAATCAATTTTTTCGACATTTTTTAATTTATAATTTTTACCCTATAACTAATAATTTTTAAACGGCGAAACTGTGGAGCGGCAAACTCGAGAAATAACCATCTTTTTAACTGGGACTTTGCCAATTTTTAGAAGAAAAATCTATTCAATCACTTTAAATATAAAAAATTTCATATCACGTGATATAAATGCAAATTTAAATATGTTCAGTTTCAAGTTTTTTTTAAATATTATGTTCAATTGTGTTAAAATGCAGTTTTGAAGACTTAAAGAAATAAAAACCAATTTAAAGCTTTTGAAATTGAACATTTTCGATGAAAAATATTTTTATTAAATCAAATGTAAATATAAATGCATGATTTTTAAGTGTAGTTCGAGTACTAAACATTCAATAACTCATTTTACAATATGATTCTGAGTCTGTTTAAAATTAAACAATTCAAATATTTGAACGTTAAAAACTAAACTATTTCAATTTAAAAGCTTTAGTAGACAAGCAAATCTAAACTTCTGATTGAAACTTTATAAACTATTTCCAATTTTAAAATAATGTCAAATTAATAGAGTAATAATTAAACGCTTTTGTTTAATTTTAAATCCTGTTCAATTATTGTTTCAATCTAAAATATTCCATTTTTTGTGCATTCAATTTGAAATTTTTTATATTCAAAAAAGGAAAAAATTTCAATGTTTAGCAATATTTGACTTTTTATTTAAAATAAGAAATTATAAATCAAATCCTCAAAACTAATCAATTTGAAGCTGAATTGTTTTGAATAGAAAGTCATGAATCATTAAAATTTCAAAGTGCTGAATTTAAACGTCGAATGTTATAATTTTAATTATTTTTTTTTTAATTTTCAATTTGTAAGTGAAATTCTTAAATTTTTATACATAAATAACAACTGAACAATTATTTATTTCAAACGATTTACAATTAAAATAACTTAGCTCCTAATTTGAAAGGTGTTTAGTTTTTAAACAAAACTTGAAGTCGTTAAATTTTTTTGTTTCTAACTAAAAATTGCTTCAGAATCATAGAATTTTCAATATTTAGGAATTTATTCATTCACTCTTCAATTTAGAAAACAGAAAATATTAGCGTGATTTATATTTTTTAACCAGAAATATTTCAACTGTTCAATTTAGAAAAGTTTAAAATTTCAAATTTGGTAGTTTAACAGCACTTAATTGATAAATGTTTATTTAAACAGTGTTGAGAGCTTCCATTTCAATGACCGTGTACATTTTTTTATGAACCGGGAAAAATACCCGGGAATTTACCGACGACGTTCAACTCGACACACACTTTTTACCATTGAATCTTATAATCTAATATTAATAATAATTTTACACTAAAAAAGTTTTTAATTAAATTTGCCGAATCTGATCATGAATTCTCGGCATTTTACAGTATTTTTCAAGATGCACGAAATTCCCGGTTTTCCCGAGTCGCTAGACACCCTGATTCAAATATTGTATTCTCAAGTAGTATATTTGAAGAGAAAAGGAGAAAAGGGGGAAGTTTTTCGAAAATAGGGGGCAAAAGAGAATTTTGAAAGTATAATTAATACTTTCTTACCTCAATCCTCTCGTGAACATTACTTTGAGTTCATGCTTCGCTTTTTTAATGTCACCAACCAAAACGTGAGTTATGGAGTCGGTTATATCATCTAACCTTGTCGCTCCACTCACGTTTATAATTTTGTTTAACTTATCCTTATACTTCGATTGTAAACCGGCAAGATAAATCTGTAAATTTTTTGGTAATATTAAGAATATTTCATCAAACTACTCTCAATAAAATATTTAAAGAATTATTAATGAAGAATTTCTAAGAATCTTACGTTACATCCATCGAGAAAAGTTCCAAGCTTTTTCACAGCAGCCAGAGAAATGTTGTCGAGAAATGTAATGTAAAAATTCACATCAGATTCCGGAGTACTTTTTGCTTCAGTGGTTGCTGGAGTGATAGCTGGAGTGCTAGTTGTAGCGCCCGTACTATTCATTCTACTCATCATACTCATAGCTATAGATTCATCCACTATTCCATTTTGATTCTCGAACGGTATTACACTTATGCACGAGAAATTTAGAGTTGCATTAGCTGATAATTGAAAACAAGAAAAATAGTTAATACATCTCTTCAAAAATTGTTTGAAACAAATATAAAATATTTTATGAAATTCAAGAACTCTGAATCAGACTAAAATCAAATTCAAAATCTTATTTAACGTCCAATAATCAAGTCAATACATAGAATTCCTGAAAATAAAACAAGAATTCAACGATAAAATTTGGACAACCACTACAAAATGCTCCTATTGTAATTCCTAAAAAATAAAGTATAAAAATTTGTTTCTTTGGACAAAAATAAAAAAGAGGAAAGAAAAATGAGAAGGCAACCAACCAAATCCCCTTCCTTCTCTTTTTTATTTCTTTCATCTTCTTTTTATTTTTTATTATTATCAAATCACAATAAAAATAAAAAAGATGAAAGAAATAAAAAAGAGTAGGAAGGGGATTTGGTTGGCTGCCTTCTCATTTTTCTTTCCTCTTTTTTATTTTTGTCCAAAGAAACAAATTTTTTTACTTTGTTTTTTAGGAATTGCAATAGGAGCATTTTGTGATGGTTGTCCAAATTTTATCGTTGAATTCTTGTTTTATTTTCAGGAATTCTATAAATTGAAATACTTTATGCTCACTCCAGGTATCACAGCGGTTCAGTAGTTTAATTTTAGGTAAAAAAGGCGATTTTTTCTGAAAAAGGAAATTAAAAGAGGATTTCATTTATTATTCAAAACTTTTTGTACCGTATGGGTATCTCGTGAATTTTAAACGAGATTTTTCTCTAAGAGTCACACCTTTTGGTTTGCCAGTGTTTTCCATGCATAATTTTTCATAGTACGGATCCATTCAAATATGGCGCATTTTTAAAAACAATCGACTCGGAATATGTATACTGTTTCGCGAATTCATTATAATTTTTTTTTATTCAGTTTCTAGAGATTCAATTAGTATGTTTAATTTGGAAAGTTTTGACAAATTATATTACAAGATATTCTTAAATATAATAATTCAAATAAATTCTTATTTTACCTTCTTATACTTCAAACTCAGAAGCATATTTAGGTCAAATTAATGTGGGTACTATACTAAATTCAATTTAAAAAGCTTCAATAAGCTAGATGAATTGTTAACCACACATGAACAAGTTAAATTTTCAGTTAAAAAAATCAATTTTCCCCACAAAAAAAATCACCCAGAGTGATGATTTTTCAACTGAAATGATGAATCTTCAACTGGAATAGTTATAATAAGATTAATTTTTAACAACAAAAAACACGATTTTTTAACTACTGGAATAGTTACGTTTTCAGTTTCAGAAAATTAATTTTCAACCAATAAAAAATAATATTTTCAACAAAGCAGTTGAGGTAACTAGAATAGTTAAATTTTAAGTAAAAAAAATTAATTTTTAGCCAAACAAAAAACCGAATTTTTAACGAAATAGCTCATTTGTCAACCATAGAGATCAATTTTAGATAAAAATAAATCTTCAAATAAAAAATTAAATAGTAACGAAAGATTTTAACGATTACCTATGTAATTGAATTTGAATTCCAAAAAGATGAATCCATAACGAAAAATGCAGTAACTGATATTTCAACCAAAAAGGATTTTCATTTTCAATTAAAAACAGTTGAATTCGACAACAAAACAAGATTTTTCAATATTAGTTTTTTGAACGAAGAAACATTTTTCCGTCAAGAGAGAGAAAGAAGAAATTGAGAACAAACTGTTGAATTTTTGTGCAAAAAGATTAATTTTCTATCAAAAAAATACGATTTTCAACCAAATATATCAATTCTCAACTGAAGTTGAATTTTCAACTAAAAAAGTTCAATTTTCAATCAAATAGTTGAATTTATAACTAAAAAAGATAAGTTTTCAACAAACAATGGAAAAGTTAAACTTTCAGGCCAAAAAAGTAATTTTCCACAAAGAAAAAAACAAGTTTTGAACAAAGTGGTGAATTTTCAACCAAAAAGATGAATTTTCAAACAAGAACATTAATTTTCTACAATAAAGACAAATTTTCAACAAAATAGTTGAATTTTGAACTAAAGAAAATCAATTTGAAACCCAAAATGGAATAGTTAAATTTTCGGTTAAAAACATTAATTTTCAACCAAACTGATGAATTTTCAACTAAAACGCTGATTCTTCAACTGAAATAGTTAAATTTTAAATAAAAAATATGGATGAATAGGCTACGAAACCTTTTTTGTATCAACTTTGTAAAATGTTTATTCTATTAGATTTTATTTAAATTAAAAAAAAATTGAAATTTGCACTATTTTACAATATCTTCTTTATTAATTGATAAAATTCCCTCACTCTGTCTTAATTTATAGAGAATTCTGATAGAATACAAAGGAAGTAGATTTTGCGATGGAAGATAAAAATTCCCGATCCAAAATAAAATTTCAGGGACTTTCCCAGTTTTTCGCGGTTAAATAAACTTCCCAGATTTTTCCCGACTTTCCGCTCCGCTAGACACCCTGGAATTGTAATTATTGCTGACAATTCAAATCTTTTGATGGAAACTCGTCTTTTTGGATTCAACATTCAACTATTTTGGTAGAAAATTCACATATTTGTTTTAAAATGAACTTCTTTGTGAATAATACATTTTTTCTGGTTGAAATTTAACTGCTTTGTATCAAATTTGTCTTTTTGGCCAGAAAATTTAACAATTTGGTGAACAATTTTTTTCTTTCTTGATTAAAGATTCATCTCTTTGGTTGAAAATTGAAAAATTATGTTGAAAATTCTTTTTTTTTGTTGTTAAAATTTAATTTTTTGTAGAAAATTCACATTTTCGGGTTGAAAAGTTAGATCTTTTGTAGAAAATTCGTATTTTTGGATTCAAAATTAAAATGTTTTAGTTGAAATACTAGTTATTATATTTTTCTTTATTAACTTTTTTTTTTTTTTGAAAATCTACTGCTTGGTTAAAAGTTTAACTACTTTATCAAAAATGTACATTTTATTTAAAAATTAATCTCTTGGCCTGAAAATTCAAACATTTGGTTCAAAAGTTCTGTTATTTTAAGCACTAAGAATTTCAAGAATTGAATTATCTTTCGGGTAGTTCCTCAATTGAATCGTTAGCGATTACTTCGCTGTCGGTGATGTCCTTCAAATCTAAAAAATTAGCAAATAAATCGCTCAAAAAATATTCCAAATTCGTTTTTTTTTTTAATTTCCGTTTATGATTCTTAAAAAATGAATCAAGACCTTGTAAAAAAGGGGGAATAGGGAACAATTGTGTTAAGATTCTCGACTATGTGTTTTTTCTTCAAACTTAAGGAGGAAAAAGGGGATTAGGTAAAAAACGGAACGAACTGCGATCCCTGTCATTCTACATTAATCCATTTTTGTTCATTAGAAATAAATTGCATACTTCTCTCTGGAGTTGAACTCGCTTTTGTGGCATTGTGGATCACGTAATTTTCAAAAGGAAGAGCACACCCAGCCTCAATGCTCTCCATTACCCATTGGTACTTCAAACACGGAATTTCCTTATTCAAGGCGAATCTCAATTTTTCAGTTAAAGCACTTTTCTCCGAGGCTAGAAGAATGTTTGTCTTCGATCCGTCGAGGTGTCCCATATATTGCTAAAAAAAAGAAGCGGTATAAAATAAAAAACCTTTTTTCATTTACACTCTGATCTCAATTAAACCATGGATAAATATAAAAAAACTAACGCCGCCATTCGCCATCACGAGATTCTTGATCTCCAACTTTTCATTTTTACTCAAATCTGTCGCTGTCACAATTGCATTCATGAAAACTGGGCACTTGTGTATTTCGAAAGAAGAGTCTGTTGCCTTGACAAAATTCGTCAAGTTTTCTTTCCACACAGCATTTATCCAATCAACAGTCATAATTTTGATCTTCATTTTTACTGCTTGCTGAAAAGTGAGATATTGAAACGAAAAGTCTAGCATTCAATTGAAATGTCTAGCGTTTTAAATAAAGAAAAAATTACCTCGTATTTTTGGGACATTATTCGATCTGTGACCAAATGCGTTACACTACCTAATAATTGCCGGGCGAAAATACCACCCATGTATTCAACCTTCTGTTGAATTTTAGCCTGAAAAGATTTTTGTAATTATTAAGCAAAACAAGTAGAATACAGACCAAGGTGCCTACTCAAATCCTGGAAAAAAATTCCCTGTAAAAATGTTCCAGGTATCTCAAGTTTTGTTCGGGCATAATTTTTCATACTATGGAGCCATACTAATATTTCGAATTTAAAACAAATAATCGATTCGGAATATATATAGTTTCGCGAGTTTGTTATAAATAATGTTGTTTTTCAGTTTCTAGGGATTTAATAATTAAGTTTATTTTATAAAACTTTGACAAATTATATTAAAATATATAAAAAATAATATAACTTAATTAATCATATCTTCCATTTGTCCCTAAAGACCATGAACTTGAATAATACTTAAAACAAATTTTTTACTTTATCTTCTTATACTTAAAATTCAGAGCATATTTAGGCGAAATTAATTAACAAAAGGGTTTAACATTCAACTAGGTAGTTCTACTTTCAACCAAAATGATGATTTTTCAACAAGAAGATCAATTTTCAAACAATCAGATAATTTCTACCAAAAATGAAGATTTTTCAACAGAGTACATCAATTTTCAACTAAAAAATATCAAATTTCAACCAAGACGATGAATTTTCAACAAGAAGATTAATTTGCAAACAAACAGATATGTATTTTCTTCCAAAAATGACTATTTTTCAACAAAAATACATGAATTTTCAACTAAAAAAGACACCTTTCCAACCGAAGTGATGAACTTTCAACTAAAATGATGAATATTCAACTAGAATAGTTGGATTTTAATAAAAAAAGATGAATTTTCAACTGAAATGATGAATCTTTTACTGGAATAATTCAAGTTTCAACAACGCAAGGATGGATTTTCAACCAAGAAGATTATTTTCTACGAAAGAAGACGGATTTTTAACAAAATACATAAATTTTCAACTAAAAAACATAAATCGCCAACCAAAAATTGAATAGTTAAATTTTCAGTTAAAAAATAATAATTTGCAACCAAAATAAAACACTAATTTCAAAAAATAGTTACATTTTTAAACAAAGTGATGAATTTTCTACTAAAATAATGAATCAACAACTGGAAAAGTTAAATTTTAATCCGAAGAGATGAATTTCCAACATAAATGGCGAATCTTTAGGTAACAAATTTAATATTTAACCAACAAGATTAATTTGTAATAAAAAAAAAACACGAATTTTCAAACAAAATAGACCTTTATCAAATCAAGAGATGAATTTTCAATTAAAATTATAAATCTTAAAAAAAAATTAACTGAGAAGAAAAGAGTTTAACTTTCAACCACGTAATTAAATTTTAATTCTAAAAAAAGGTGAATTCTGAACGAAAACTTTAGTAGCTGATGAGTTAAATTTTCAACTAAGAAAGATTTTTTAGTCAAGGGGAAGAAAAAATTGCAAACTGTTGAAGTTTTAACTAAGAAGACTAATTTTCTTCCATAAAGAGCGAATTTCCACCAAAATATATGAATTTTTAACCAAATACTAGAATTTTCAACTAAAAACGATTAATTTTTAACCAAAAATAGAATAGGTAAATTGTCATTTAAAAAAAAATTAAAGAGTAATTGTCATTCAATTTTATATTGTAATTAGAAAAAAGATTGAGCACTCTCTCGAGAAAATTCCCTGACTTGAAAAAATGCCCTAGCTTGAAAAAAATTCCCTGACATTTCCAGGTTTTCCAGGTATGTTAGACACCTTGATAGATAAAAATAGGCCTCACAGTCCTTATATGATAAAAAATAGGATACAAAGAATACTTTTTTCATGCCTAAATGGTACCCTTTTTTACTAAAGTGGTTTATGATAAAGAATTTCGCACCTACACTAATTATGTCCCTTATTATCAGGCATTTCAGTTTGGAGACTCAATTTTAAATTAATAAAGTTTGAACGTCTACAATTTAAACTTGCTTATTAAAGTCAAATAATGAAATCTAAAGCTACTTAATTCTTAACGTTTTAAATTTCAAATTGTTTAATTTTAAACGCTTTCAAATTATTAAATTTTGGCCGCCTCAAGCTTCAACTTAACAAAACATTAAAACCAAATTTGAAGTGTTACCACTTTTAACAAAATCAATTTGAAATCGTCTTTTGATATTTGAATTTAAAATTGTTTTAGCATTAAGGCTTCTACTTTTAAATTGTACAATTTGAAACAATTTAGTTACATTTGTTAAATTCACAATTCAAAATTATTCAAGTCCAAGACTGAAAGAGCGCAAAGTTTAAGCACTTCGATTTTATTAAAAATGTAGACTATTGACTGAAAATATGGTACTGTAGAGACCAAATCTTGAAAATAGAGTCCATGAGGCCTGCAAAATGACAATAAGGTACTGAAATAAGTTATCTAATATTTGATTCACAAATTAACCTTAACATCCTGTGTGAAGCCAGAGGCACAAACGACTAAATCTCGCATTGCAGTTACAAAAACAGGATTTCTTCCTTCCGGAATCATTTCGTTATTCATGAAGCAACAAAGTAAACATCGAGGTCCGACAATTCTGCTAAAAAATTTCGTATAAGAAAAATAAAGATTAGACCTATTCTACAAAAAAAAAGAATAATGCTATCGGCATCCCATCCGTTATAATTGATTTTTGTAAAAGAAACTTAAGTACTTACGAGCATCTGCAAGCTTTCAAGCTTTCGAAAACCTTTCCATCGAACTCTTCCATGACAAATACATCCTTCTTTTGTGGCTCCATTTTCAGGCACTTCTTTTCTGAGAGCCAGACTGGATTTATATCCAATTCTTCACATTTCTACAAGGGCAGATAGACCAATTTTAATGAAATTAGAAAAATTAAAAGTACATAGATGGTTTAAGCAAATTTTTGCTTGTGAAGAATTTCAAGTTATACAGGGTGGCCAATGAAAATTTTTAAAAAGTTCCAGGCTATTTCTCGGTTTCCGGGTCAAAAATTACATTTTTCCCGGTTGACTTTTAAGCGTTTATAATAATAATTATTTCAAACAAATTGCTTTACCACGTAAATCTGAAAAAGAATTGAACATTTTAGAATTCCCAGGTAAAATATATAAATTACTGTAAAAGTGATTTCAGACTTCACAGCCCAAAATGCTCTAGAAGGAGGAGAAATTAGGTGATTTAAAAAAAATACGGTAATACATTATTTTTAACAACATTAATGTTGATTACTTAAACCTATTCCTGAGATTTCAAGTCAAAATATATGGCAGTTGCAATCAGCTAGTGGAATTTTCAACCAAAAAGAGGATACTTTTTCCATTGTTCTTAACATGGAGAATGATACTTCGACAGACTCCCTCCACCCCTAAACGTATCACGTATTTTGTGAATTACCCCTAGGTAAAAAGTCGAATATTTAAGAAAAAGTTTGACGTTTAAATCCGAAAAGATGAATTTTTAATTTAAAAAAAGTTAATTTTCAACCAAGAAAAATGAATTTACAATGAAATAGTTAAACTTACAACCAAATAGTTCAACTTTCAAACAAAAAAGAAGAATTTTCTACGAAAAGATTAATATTCTTCTATCAAAAAAACGAATGTTTAGCAAAACAGTTGAATTTTCAATAAAAAAACATTTTCAACCACACAGTGGAATTTGTAAACAAAAGAGATGAATTCTGGTCCAAAAATATAATAATAAACTTTTCAATCGAAATGAATTAACTTTCAACGATGCACAATCAATTTTTAACCAAAAAAGATGACTTCTAACAAAATATGAATTTTCAATCCAGAAGGATGGATTTTCTATCCAAGAAAGAAGATTTTTCTACAAAAAAGTTGAATTTTCGACCAACGAAGGCGAATTTTTAAGAAAATAGTTGAATTTTTAACAAAAAAATTACATGTTCAACCCAATAGTGGAATTTTCAAATAAAAAGTGGAATTTTCAACAAAATAATTACATTTTCAATCAAATAGTAGAATTTTTAACCAAAAGAGATAAATTCTGATCCCCAAATTACAAAAGTATACTTTGCAATAAAAAATAATTAACTTTTAACGATAAAAGATGAATTTTTAACCAAAAAAAGATGATTTTTTTAACAAAATATGAATTTTCAATCGAAAAGGATGGATTTTTCTATCCAAAAAACGAATGTTCAACAAAACATTGAATTGAATTTTGGACCAAAGAAACGTTCTTTTCAAGAAAACAGTTGAATTTTCAACAAAACAATTTCATTTTCAAACAAATAGTTGAATTCTTAACCGAAAGAGGTGAATTAGGAACCAAAAATAAAATAGTAGAGTTTTCAAATAAAAAGAATTCACTTCCAACCAAGAAATGTGACTTCATAAGAAAATAGTTAAATTTTCAACAAAAATAATAACTAAATGTTTATATGAATTAATTAACTTTTAACTGCAAAAGATTAATTTTCAATAACAAAAATGACATTCCTACCAATCGATGAATTTTCAATCTAAAAATATTGTTGGACCAAAAAATACGACTTTTTAAGAAAATAGTTAAATTTTTCAATAAAATAACGATATTTTCAACCAAATAGTAGAATTTGTAATCAAGAAAGATGAATTCTGGACCAAAAATATAGCAGACTTTTCAAATAAAAATAATTAACTTTCAACCATTAAAGGTGAATTTGCAACAACAAAAAAAGAATTTTCAATTCAAAAGTATGAACTTTCTATCCAAAAAGATTATTGTTCAATAAAAAAGTTGAATTCTGGACCAAAATCACGACTTTTAAAAAAATAGTTGAATATTCAAAAAAATAATGAAATTTCCCAACAAATAGTAGAATTTTTATCCAAAAGAGATGAATCCTGAGCCAAAAATACAGTAGTAGAGTTTTCAAATAAAAAGAATTAACGTTGAACCATAAAAGATGAATTTGAAAGAGAATAGTTGAATTTTTTACAAAATAATTAAATTTTCAACCGAATAGTAGAACCTGTAACCAAAATAGATGAATTCTGAACGAAAAAGATGACTTTTCTACCTAAAAGAGTAATTATATTTAAGAAAGACGAAGAGAGGGGAATAGGAGAAAGAGTATAAAGTCTGTGATTTAATAAACCGCAGTGAAAATTCTGCGCAATTAAGCAGCGGATATTGTTTCCGAATATAAATTGTGACGATCCGCAAGAAGAGGGCCCATTTTGTCGATCGTGGTTTAAGACATATTCGCGTCTTTGTGATTAGGGATCTAAATTATACATTTTTGATTGGAAATCATACATCAACCAATCATCATAGTATAAAAGAAACATTCATCTTTGAACGAAACATTAAGTTTGAAATCTTAAATATAAAATGTTACTCGAAATTTTAACGGAGATGGTTGGTAACACTGAGCAAAATCCCAAACACATTTTTTCCAAAGAGCAAGAGTAAAAAAAAATCTTAGAAATTTCCGGTTTTTTTCGCGGTGCTCAAAATTCTAGGCTAATTCCCGGTTTTCCTGGTCTAACCCTGTTCTAGTAAAGAAAAAATGTTAATTATCATCTGCTATACAAAAAATTTGTTTGTGAAAAATGAAATCATGTAATGAAGATGGAAAGATAATATAAAGATAAAAACAATGAATAATGGAATTAAAAATTTTCATTAAAATGTATTAAATTTATATTTAAAAAATTGCATAATGTTTACTCACATTGTAAGCAAGCCACATGTCATCGGAACATTCTTTGTCACTCGCATATTTGCTGGGGATAACGAAATACACAGTTACCCCCTCGGGGTCAAGTGTACTTTCTTGACTCGCCATTGTTACAATCCCCTATTTGGAAAGGACAAGAGAGAAATGCATTTTTTAGATAATAATACAACTAATTAACAAAACGAAGATATATTAGGAGAATAAAAAATATCAATAAACTAATAATAGTCAAAAACAGGCACATTTTACTTAGTAAAGTGAAAACAATAAACTTGGATTAAAAATTCCGAAATTTTAGAGATAATACAATTTCTTTTAATTATTTTTGATTTAGTTAACACCTGTGAAGGTGATTTCTTGAATTTATAAGAAAGAATAATTTAATCTCATCATTTTATCATATTAAAATTTTTAATATTAATTTTGAGTTTGCACGCTTTGTCTTTTGTCTGCTTGCAAGTTTATTCATACCTGAACAAAAAAAAAGAAGTTTTTATGTTTGCTCACGCATTTAATACACTCTATTTATAATCTATTTATAATCTATAGTCAGATTATGCTAAAATTTTCTGCTATTTATAGAGACCCCTGTTTTATGCGAATCGCATGATGTCTCACAAATTGAATAAAACTTGAAATATTCGAGATTTAAGATATTTCTATGTTAAATAAACAATATTCATCATCAAATTAGAACGCGTAATTAATTTTCATCGTATAATTTTTGATTTTTCTCATGATTTAGAAGTTTGTATTAATTTTTCTCTTTATGTGAAGAAAATTGTAAAATCCTAATAGCCTTTGTGCTGACGTACTACACTTTGACAGTGAATATATTTTTATTTTATTTTGTGAGTGTAAAAATTGGGCAATGAACTATTGTTGTATTTTAATTTTCGTGCTGCTGATAATAGGTGATATCCTTTTCTTTAGGATTTTCTTTCTACAAGAATTTAACGATTTCTTTATTTGAAGAAAAGTATAACTGTAGAGAAAATATTGCTTGAAACTTTTTTTCTATATCAGAAATTGTTATCGATAGAGTACGTAATCTTTCCTGAAAGTTTCATAATTAAAACAGAAATTATGGGGATGACTTAATATTAATATGGCACCCTGACAAAGGATTTAATGCATCGCACAAGATCGAATAATTTAAACTGCAGAAATTAAAAATGTTAAGCAGTTGTGTTATTGCAAAAAAATATGGAACGACCTCCGAACATTTTTTTTACACCTAGCAAAAATAGAGGATCATTTTCTCACCAAAAGAAAGAAATTTCTGATTGAATTTTTTCCATCAAGAAATGGTTAAATTCTTATAAAAAGAAAATCTGTGATACTTTGTTACTTTACATTTAATTGAAAAAAAAACACATTAAACTAATAAACAATATATGCGACAGGTTTTATATTATTAAAGTGTGAAATAGAGATTATACTTAAGAAAATGTTCAAAAATAATTTTTACAGTATTACTAGATGGTACTACTTCTACTGGTATTGGTTCGAGTAAAGAAAAGTTCGTTGAAAACTTGTTTTTTCTCTAGCTCTCCATATTTTCCTCGGTGTCGATTATTTTTACTCACACCAAAATTGCTTGACATTTTTCTTTCAATATCAGAAATTGTTGTCGGTAAAGTGAGTAATATTTCTTGAATTTCATAATTTAAACAAATTTATAGTGTTGAATTTTAATCTTTAATCTCAAGAATCATAAAATCGCAGCTTTAAGGGTGTTTATAATCACCTTACAATTGTTTTCAGAAAGACAACAATTTAGGGGTCATACGGCAGCCTGATAAATTGTATGGATTGCACAGGATGGAATAGTTAAAACTGTAAAAATAAACATTCTAAAACGTTAAGCAGTCGTGTTTTTGTACAAAAAAAAAACTACGGAACGACGATTTAAGGTTTAGAAAATAAAATAAAAAAGGGATTTCATGAAGCACCCTAGTGCTCCTACATTTTTCAAAGTACGTTGTTTAATACCAAAGCTACACACTTGTACATGTATTGAATATTTTCAGCTTATGATTCTTATTATTTCATCGCATAATTTCGCAAAATCTACAGATTTGAGCCGGTTTTCTCCCACAATAATCTATTTTTGGTCGCATAATTTGAAGATTTCTAACATTGGAAAAAATTGTCTATCCATTAAAAAAAAACATTTAAAAATATTTATCTCTGTGAGTAGATATAGCTTATATCCATATACACTGTCAAATGAATTAACTTTATATCAATTCAATGCCTAACGATTTTGTTTTTCATGTTTACAGCGTGACAACCACTTTCGAGAAGAGGTAAATTTTTCTCTATTGAGAAATGACTGTTTTATACGCAAATTAGAAAACGTGTAACATATAAATATATGAAAGCTAAAAAGCTTCAAATTTTCGGCTTTAGAATCAAAATATTACGTAAAATAATAAAAACTAACGGCGTGACATTTCACCAACAAAAAATTATAAATTAGTATCGAATTTATTTTATTTATTTACTCGTCCAACCAATTTCCCAATGAGAAAGACATAAACCTTAATATATTCCATAATTTTATACAAATTAAAATCTTTTTTTACTTTTTGCCTATAATTAATGAATTTAATAAAGGCTTTGAAGAGAAAAACCTAACCTCAAAATATAAAGGAGGCAAAATCTAGATTTACTAAACAATTGAGGCGTTCAATATTTGAATAAGAAACAATTCATGTAATGAAAAGGACAGTAACTCACAAACTTTTACTAAAAGAAGGACTTCTGAATATTTTTAGCCATTAAAGGTTATCAAGTCCCAGGAGAGGAGACCGAGAAGAATATGATTTTCTTCCTCGGCAGGAAACCACTGTCAGTAATTTATTAGAATTTGATCAATACTTTTCACGTGAAAGTTTAAATAACTTGAAACACAGTTTTTTTACACGTTTATGCACTTTTATTTTACAAAATGAAAATCCTCGTCTGTCAAACTAATTGCACACATCGCACATGAAAAAAAAGTAAAGAACAGTTTCCCGCCGGTTTCTAGTAGTACAGCCAATATGTCACTAGGAGACGCGGAAGTACAATTTGGAAAACGCGCGACTATTCGAATTCATACAATTCTCTGAAAAGATTGGGGGACGTTCAAAAAAGACGTAACGCTTGTGTTTTTACAATTTTGACTCTCCCTTCAACCCCCTCGAAAATTTTCGTATTCTTTGAACAGCCACAAGACGCGAATTGAAGAAAAAAACATTTTACAAAAATATTTCTTTTCCATTCCACTACATATATCTTTTCTCAAATTTATTATATATATGTAAGACATTTTCATATAATAATAATTTTAATAATAATTTTTTTTTAATACTCTAATTTCAATTCATGTATTTTGTTGAAAATTATTTTGTTCGTTTAAGATTTATCATTTTAATTTAAATCCATCCCTTTGGTTGAACAATCTATTTTGTTGACTTTTTTTTTATTGAGTTGAAGTAAAAATAAAATGAAAAGATATACAAAATATAAATAATATATATATTTATAAAATCTTGAGATTCGGAAAATATAATTAGAATTATATTGTGCTTTTAACAAAATATATGAATTTTTAACCAATTAGCACAATTTTCAACTAAGAAAGATCAATTTTCTATCATAACTGGAACAGCAAAAATTTTCAGTAGAGCAAGTTAATTCGAAAAAAATTTTTAACAAAATAGTTTAACATCCAATCGAAGGAATGAATTTGAAAAAAAAAATTATATTTATTTCCAAAAGTAGTCCAACTTTGAACAACTTTGTACTTTGATTGAAAGTTGAACTATAGTTCAACTTTTAACCAAGAAGTTAAATTTTTAACAAGAAAAAGATAAATTCTCAACGAAAATTTAATGGTTGATGTTCCATTCAAAATATATTTTCATTTTTAGATCAATAACAGTTGAATTCAATCAAAAAAATAACGGAATTTCAACAAAATAGTTGAACTTGTAAAAAAAGAGATAAATTTTCAAGTAAAATTATGAATCTTCAACCTAATAGTTAATTTTTCAACTAAAGAGATGAATTTACAATTAAAATTATGAACCTTCCACAATAAAAATGAATTTTTAACAAATTAGTTGAACTTTTAATCCTAGGAAAAGTGGAATTTTAATTCAAAAATAAAATAGTTAAATTAGTATAAAAAAATTAATTTTCAACGAAAAATGTAACATAATATTTCTACCAGAAAACGTTTTAATTTTAAATAAAAAACAGTTGAATTTCAACCAAACGAGACAAGTTAATAACCGAATACTTTAAGCGAAAAGATTAAATTTCAACCAATACTGGAATTTTCATTCCAATTTTCAACCCAAAAGAATTATCTTTTAATAAAATTGTTGAATTTCCATCCTAAAAATGACGTTGAAAAATTTAACTATTTGGTTGATTTTTTTTATTGAGTTGATCTTTTCTAGTTGAAAATTTAACTATTTACTTGAATAATCATCTAATTTGTTGAAAATCCGTTTTTTTTTGTATAAAACTAATTTTCTTGGCTAAAAAAATCATCTGTTTTAGTTGAGGATTCAACTATTTTGTTGAAAATTCATATTTTCGGGTTGAAAATTCAAATGGTTTGTAGAAAATTCGTCCTTTTGGCTTAAAATTTCAACAGTTTGATAGGATATTAAACGATTTGGCTGAAAATTAACTTTTTTTGTTGGAACTTTATATTTTTGTTTGAATTAAATTATTCATTTGAAAATGTAACTATTCAGTAGAAAGATACCTTTTTTGTTGATGAATAATATTTCGGGGTTGAAATTAAACTTTTTGCAGACAATTCGACTTTTTGGATTTAAAATTCAACTATTTAATTCAGCTGGTGGCATTTTTTTTCGTAGAAAATTAATTTTTTTAATTTAAAATTTAAATATTTCATTTTTGATTGACAATTCACCTTTTTTTAGTTAAAAATTCGAATATTCGGTTGAAAATTCATTTTTCTTGAACTGTTTTCTAAAACATTTGAACTTTTGGTTTGAAAACTCAATTCTTTTGTTGAATAAACTACTTGGTTGAAAATTCATATTTGTTGATAGAAATTTAATCTTGTTCTTTGAAAATTAATCTTTTCAGTTGAGGTTTGAACTATTTTGTAAAAATTCATCTTTTTTCGTTTAAAAGTTGCTTGCTTTTTGATAGAAAATTAATTTTTTAAAGTTAAAATTAAAATTTTTCATTGTTGGTTGAAAATTGATATTTTTTTAAGTTGAAATTTCAAATATTTGTTTGAAAGTTCATTTTTCTTGAATGAGAATATAATTTCTTGCTGAAAACTCATTATTACCGAATAAAAAGTTAACTGTTCTCTAAAACATTCGATCTTTTAGCTTGAAAACTTAATTAGTTTGTGGAAAATTAGTCTTTTTGGGTAGAAAATTAATCTTCTTCGATGATAATTCATATTTTTTATTCGAAATTCAACTACTTTGTTAAAAATTAATCTTTTTTTGGTAGAAAATTAATCTTGTTTGTTGAAAATTCACATTTTCAGTAGAAAATTAAACTATTTTGTAAAAATATGTCTTTCTGGTTGAAAATTTGTTTCTTTTTTCGTTGAAAATTAATTTTTTAAAGTTAAAATTCAAATATTTGTTTGAAAATTTAATGTTTCTTGATTAACAATTTACTTTCTTGTTGAAGACTTATTATTGCCGACTACAAAGTTAACTGTTTTATGAAACATTCGAGCTTCAAGCTTGAAAACTTAATTTGTTTGTCAAAAATTCGTCTTTTTGGGTAGAAAATTAACCTTCTTTGTTGATAATTTATTAATCTGGTTAGAATTTTAAGTATTTAATTGATAGTTAAACTTAAAGTTTAGCTGTTCCATTTTTGTTTCAAAACAACACTTTAATTTAAAATTAAACTGTTTAATCGAAAATTCATCCTTCTTGGTTACAAAACTTTATTGTGGAAAATTCATCAATGCGTATTAAAAAGTTAGCTGTTTTCTATAATATTCGACCTTTTAGCTTGAAAACCTAATTCTTTTGTTGAAAAATCATCTTTCTGGGTAGGAAATTATCTCCTGTGTTGAAAATTCATTTATCTCGTTGAAAATTCAAATATTTTCTCGAAAATTAAGTTTTTTGGTTGAGGATTAAACTATTCTATTTACCTTTTACCTCTGTCTACCTTTTTACCTTTACCTTTATACGCTTGGCCAAAACTCCAAACAAATTTATATCTAATGCAAATTATAATAAAAATATATTATTATTAATATATATATATATATATTATATATATATTAATAATAATATATTTTTATTATAATAAAAATTCGTCTGCAGACGATATGGGATTCAGGGACATGCCGGATTGTATGTCAGGATAATAATGAATAAGAAACAAAAACTAATATTAAAATAATTTAATTTCATATATGATATAGATAACAACATTGCTGACAAATACAATACTATGTAAAGCATGAATGCCAGTCATTGTAAAACGTGAATTCAACTAAAGGATGACAGTATTTTTCTCGAAAGAGAATCAGTTATAATCTTTAATTTTTTGCATTTTCAGATTATTGGCATAGTACCTTATTTAAAAAAGTAAACATTCGCTCACACTCAAGTTATATCATCGTTCAAAACCATACATTTGTGAAGTCACATCACTTATTTCGTTATTCATAATTTTATATGGACGATGAAAAACTACACTAGAATAATTTATACAACTCTCCTTGAAAAATTTGTCACTCCTATCGATGCAGATCACAGAAAACATTCCGAAATTACTTTTCAAGATGTTTCCCCAATAGACATCAGAGACTGGAAACTGTTATTGTATTGCAATTTATTGCACAAAATGCCTTCGAGATTCAAAAAATAAAATAAAAAAGCTAAAATACTAGTTTTTAAATATATCTTATCCATGCCAGAAAAAAAAGAAACCGATCAAAAAAAAATAATTTCACTTTGTCGTTTTGTGTTCCAGTCTCCAGACGAAATGAATACATTCTAATCTAGATTTAAAAATATGTCAAGTATGGCAGACGTACGCACATTTTCCCTCTGATTTTGATTAATAAAAGACTCGGTGCTTTTTAGGTCGCTTGCATATTCTTGAATTATTTATATCAGATCCTTATATCTCGGGGTAGATACTTGATTTTTCGGATTACCTTCCTTAATTAAAACATAGTTAAGTGCATAAGTACCTCAATAGTCACACTCTAAGTGTATAATTTTCTCTTGACTTAATCTATTTGATTCTTCGAACGAATTCGAAACTGGCCCTCGTTCGGCAACGTGAAAACTACAATCTTGTACATTTATCCTCTCTACTTAAAAATTATCTAACTTTAAAAAATTTCAGTCAACCTTAGAAACAATTGTGTGCAAATCAACCGCCTTAAGTTGATATAAAAACTTATAGTAATTCGGGGATTAGACCTGCAAGGACCAAAGTCGCGAGATGTGCGTCGCTGATTCGACTGGAACTTCACAGGGTGACAGAACATCACAATCCACTAGGTGCGTATTTTTCTGTCGACCCAGTGGAAAATCGATCCCATTGGCTCTAAAGAAAAAATACGCACCTAATGGATTTTGATATACTTTCACCCGGTGATGCCCAGTCGAATCGGCGACGCACATCTCCCGACCTCTCCTCATAAGCTTGAAGTAAGATGAAGAGACGTTAGAAAGGGACTTGGAAAACTTGAAATTTTGTTCCTTAACTGAATAGATGCAATACCGTTTAAACTAGAAGCTTTAAAACTTTAGGGTCAGGAAATTCTAACTGTTTCGTACTATAAATTGAAAGAAAATTGCAAAAAACACACCATCGAGATTCAAAAAATGAAGACCAGAGCTAAGAATAGCTGAGATTTGATGGAATTTTCAGTGGTTTTTGAGAAAGACTCATTCGGTAAAGTGGAACGGACGAACTTCCGTAGAGGTTTATCCTGAATCTGTGGGACAGTCACGATCACGAGTTTCGAGTGAACATTATTGCGCTATTAGGCTAAACTTAAGCTAAAGTTACAACTAGCTTTACAAGTTCAATTGCACTCTTCGTCGTGACTTGCACTCGAAAGAGTGACTTTACAGATAATTGTATGTGTACGCATTGGAGGTGTCAATGCCCACTAATGTCGGGTCCTGAGGTCACGCGTCTTTTGTTGAATCCGGTGAATCCGGTGTCGAACCTTCAGTGTTCGCTGCAGTATTAGTATTTGCAGGAGCAGGAGGAGGATGGACGACTAAGGAAAGTTCTTGGACTTTCTTTGCCCATGCGTCATCATCTGCAAGCACCCTGCAAAAATTTTTAATTTATTTGTAGGTGATTCTGATACCAATCTGATTTCGACTATTAAAATTTTCTTAATTAAGAAAATTCAGAAATATTCAAAAAAATGCTATGAATTAACAAAATTCAATATATTCATTATTACAAAATTGTTTTATGAAAAGATGAAGAATATAGATATCTTACATTAAAAATGAGGTAAAAATTTGCAAACTCATTTTAAAAATTAGACCCCGAAAGGGAAATGGCTTAATGGTATAATAATAATAATAATAATAATAATACAGATTGGAAAGAATCATGAGTTTAGTGTCTCTATTTAAAAATATTTAAGATTCAAATAGACTCGAAGTTTATTTTACCTTGAAATTTTTTTTACAAAAATGTAGAAAAAGATTCATAATCAAAAATAAAATTCAATGACCATCGAACTTTTCGGCTCTTTAGAGACAAAAATAACATAATGAAAAAAGAGGGAAAAGTCAACCAAAAACCACCTGTTATTTTTCCTTTTTCCGTCCTTTTTCTCCTACGGGGGAAACCAACATGTTTCGAGGTCAATTTAAACCTCCTCATCAGGGAATTATTTATTGGATAACTAAAGGTATGAGTAATTCATATACCTATAAAAACTCTATATTTCTTATACTTCATGTGACATATGAATTAATTGAGGAATTGATTGTTTTTAATAGAAAATAAAATTTTTTAAATTATTTAGTTAAAGGAAATACTTTAACATAATTGATAACTCCATCCCAAACTATGTTATATCTTGAGAAGTCCTTCCTTAAATTGATAACTTTGTTTCCCTCTCTCCTTTCAAATAACACTTCATTAAATTCTCTATCTTTAATAAAAAATTAAAATTATTAAATATTTTCAACAGGTCTATCCATCATATCAATACCCTCATCTAAAATTGAAGTATGTAATTAAAATTCATTTTGATCAGTAGAAACAATCAATTTCACATTTTTTAAACAAAAATATTTTTATTATTTTTTGAAAAAATTATTTTAACTCCCTGTATTTTTGTCCTATGATGAAATCCAAGGTTTATGCATCATTATTCTGTTGTGATATTCTGGAAAGCACTATTTAAACAATTTTTTAAACACATTTTAATTGTTCTACACCAAGTAACTTCTAAAGTTATTTTTAAAAAATTATTTTAATATACTTAAAAAATTTAAATGTTATTTTTACCAAATCAAAGCATTAAATTAGAAAGACGAATACACGATGCGAAATGTATAAAGTCACGACGAATACTGAGGTTTAGTTTAGATTGAAACTCACAGAATTTGTCAAATTCTCAGAAAGAGCCAAAGATGATTTTTTTAATTTTAGCCCCCCCCCCCCCCAGAAAAACATAAAAAATCTTGTTTCTATTTATATTATCATATTAATTACAATAAGTGCAAAAATAATGATTTGCGCAGGCATAGGACTCACTTTAATCATCGAAAATTGTGTAAATAGTGCCATAATTTTTTTAAATAGTGTCAAGATAGTGTCATAAAATTTGCCAAAAATTAAAAATGAACTACAATGTTAATTTGAAATGTTATTCTTTAGTATACAAATTATAGAAATTCCTATTTATTTATCACAGGTTCCACAGTCTTTTCCCTTTTTCTCATTTTCCGCATTACGTTACTGGTTTAAGCTCTTCTGTTTTGGTTAAAAATGTTATTATTTTGATTAAAATTTAATCATTTCGTTGCAAAATCAGCACTTTTCTTGAAAAGACATACTTTTTTTATTGAAAATTTAACTGTTTTGTTGAAAATTCGTCTTTTATGCTGGAAAATTAAACATTTTTATTGAAATTTTGTTTCTCTCTTGTGTAAAAAACTGTTTTGTTGATTGTAAATTCAACTATTTTGGCTGAATGTTCATCTTTTGGGTTTGAAAAATCATCTCTTTCTGTAGAAATTTCACTTTTTTGGTTACATCCAACTGTTTTTTTATTTTGTATCGAAATATTTTTTTATTAAATTATAAAATATCATATTTTTCGTTCAAAATTGTTATTTTTTGGTTGGAAATTCAGCTACTCGGTTGAAAGTTTAACAACTTTCTTAAAAGTACATTTTTTTGGTTGAAGATTCGTAACTTTAGTTGAAAATTCTATTTTTTGGTTAAAAGGTAATTTTTTTAAAATGAAAATTTAACTATTTTGTTGAAAATTCAACTGATTTGTCGTAAAAGAACCCTTTTTTTAATTCATATCCTTGAGTTGAAACTGTAATAGTTTTATAGAAAATTCGTCTTTTTGGCTTAGAAAGAAGACTTATTCTCTACCCAAAAAGGTAAATTTTCAACAAAATACATACATTTTTTATGAAATACTTGAATTTCAAACTAAGAAGATTAATTTTCAATTTAAAAAAAAAAAACGAATTTTCTTCATAACAGTATAATTTGGTACCAGGTAATTGAATTTTATACCAAATTCTTGAATTTTCAAGTCAGAAAGAAGAATTTGTTACAAAATGGTTATATTTTTAACCCGAGAATATAATTTTTCACCAAAAAAGTTCATTTCCAAACCATAAGTTGAATTTCCAACAATAAATTCAAATTTTCATTTCAAAAAATTGCTTTTTAACCAACAAAAAAGAATTTACAACCAAAATTATGAATCTTCAACCAAAACAAGGAACTATTAAGAATATAGTAGTTAAACATTCAACCAAGGAGTTGCATTTTTAACATAATACGTTTTAATAAAAATGTAAAAAAAAACAGTTAGAATTTACCAATGAAACTCATTTTCAACGTAATACTTTATTTTTAACCACAAAATCCTTTGGTTTTAAACATTCAATTATTTAGTACAAAAATGTTAGAAGCGAAAAAAAATATAAACTAAAAATTAATCAAATAAAACTCGGACTAACATCATATTCATTATTCAAAGTACATAGTTAAATCAATGTTATTAATTAACAAAATACCTTTTTTGTCAGAAAATTTATCTTCTTGGTTGAAAATTTATGTATTTTAATGGAAATTCATCGTCTTTGGTACAAAATCAACTTTTTGCGGTTGAAAATAAAGTATTCTATTGAAAATTCATATTATTGGTAAATTCCAACTGTCATAAAATTGTTATTAAAATGTATTAGGTTGAAAATTCAGCACCTTGGTTAAAAGTTTAACTGCTATATTTATAAAAGTTAATTGTTTTGGTTGAAGATTCATAATTTTGGTTGAAAATTCTTTTTTTGTTTGTTTGTTAAAAAGTAATTTTTTTAAATGAAAATTTAACTTTTTTGTTGGAAATTCAACTGATTGATTGTAAATGAACTTCTTTGGTGAAAAATTATATTCTCGGGTTAAAAATATAACCCTTTTCTAAACAATACTTCTTCTAGCCTTGAAAATTCAAGAATTTGGTATAAGATTATCTGATACCAAGTTATACTGTTATGAAGAAAATGATTTTTTTTTAAATTGAAAATTGATCTTCTTAGTTTAAAATCCAACAATTTGATAAAAAATGTATGTATTTTGTTGAAAATTCACCTTTTTGGGTAGAAAATTAATCTTCTTGGTCGAAAATTCATCCTTTTGGTTAAAGACTTAACTATTTAGTTGAACATTCAACTACTTTGTTGAAATCTCATTTTTTCAGTTTGAAAATTGAACATTTTGTATAAAATTCTTTGCTTTTTCGACAGAAAAATCTTTCTGGGTTGAAAAGTCGTCTTTTTGATTTGAAAACAGTGTCTTCAGTGTAAATTGTTTCGAAATAGCAGCAAAATAGTGGCATCGCTTTAAAAAAGTGTAATTTATTGTCAATACTGTTATGAGTCCGAGACCTGTTTGTCAGATTAAGAAGTACGATCTTTTTTTATAATTATAATTTTTCCATTTGATGACAATTTAAAGATTTAATGATTTAAATATTTAAAGATTGCAAGGGATTTTAAGAAAAAAAAGTATTGCAAAGAATTTCCTAGACTTTATAAGGATTTGAAAGGATTTCAAAGGATTTAGAAGGTTTTATGGCATTTTTAATGGTACGAAGGAACGTCACAGAATATCAAAGGATTTTAATAGGATTTCAATAGAAATTAAAAATTTGTTTAACTGGAAAATTAAAAAAATTAAATGCGATATTAAAGTACTTTCATGAATTGAGAAATATTTGGAAGGGATATATAATATTATATAAGATATTATACAAAATTTATATAAAAATATAATATATAATAATATTGGAATTTCATATAGGATTTATAAGATTTCAGGGTATTTTAAAAGATTTAAAGAGATTTCAGAAAATTTTCAAACATTTCAAAGGATTTTTAAGGAATTTCAAGGGACTTTATAAGATTTCCGAGGATTTCAATAATTTCAAGGAATTTCAAAAAGGCTATCAATGAGGTAATTCGATGAATTTCCTATGATCTTAGAGAATTTCATAGGACTTTAAATATCTCAAGGGATTTTAAGAAATATCATCAAAGCACTGAAAATTTTCAAAAGATTTCAAAATATTTCAAATATTTTAGGGCATTTTCAAAGATTCCTGGGAACTTTTAATAGATTTGAATGAATTAAGGAGATTACAAAAGATTTGGAATAATCTAGAATATTTTGAAAGATTCCAAGGAATTTTCAGGGGGCTTAATAGTTTATAGGTATTTAAGCAAAAATTCATACGATTTTAAAGAATTTCCTAACATTTAGGAAGATATGGAAAAATTGTATAGGATTTATAATGTTTGAGGATATTTTGGAAGATTCTATGGGATTTTTACAGGATTTTAACGGATTTATTTGATATCCGAGGATTTCAATGATTTCATGAGGTATATTTAATAATCTTGAATTAATTATCAATTCAATTGTGGAAATTCTTTTAAGTCATAAAATTAATGAAAAACTGTTTTTTACATAAAATTCAATTGAATTAATTTTTATAAGAAGTGAAGTAAAAACAAATAATTATAAATTAAAATTAATTATAATTAGAAAGTGGAGTTGACCACTCGACTTTTGAGTGTACAACAGGCTTCAAGATTTCAAATATTATAAAAGATTTCACTACGCTTTCAAAGATTTTACAAAGATTTCAAAGATTCTCATGAATCTATTTCACGAAGTCTTCTACACGATATTTCAAGAGTGATCAATCAGTCGGGATTTTATTTTTTCAACAAGTGTATGTATAAACTATTTATTAATGTAGTCTTCAGATTCAATGATATCTTTTTATTTAAAAGTATATACCAATCTTCAAAAGTGTTTCGAAAAATCCATGCTTACCTGATTTGAGAAAAGATGTTGGCAACATTTTAGAATCTACAATTTAAACAAATTTTATTACCATTCATAAAACAATAACCGTTTTCTAAATTTGTTAGGAATTTCTGCTTGCTTTAAAATCTGAAGATTATCATTAGTAATAAGCGAAGAAATGTAAAAAGTGTATTTTGTTTTCATTTTAAATGGTTAGATTTACAATTTCAATCTTAAATTTTTGTATCCTTCTGTTCGTGTTTTTCAAAATTTACTTTTTCTGTCCAAAAACTTTATCATTAGGAATACGTGAAAAGTGTATCTTTTCTAGTTCTAAAATTTTTAAGGAGAATATTTCTGAAGGCATTTCTCATGCAATAAAAAGATTGTTTTTTATAATAAAAGTTTAAAACTTACGGGAAATTATTATTAAAGAAATGGTTTTTGTAAGTGAGTTCTTTCTTGCTGTCGCTTCTTGCCAATAAAAAAACATTATGATAAAAAATTGTTTTAACGATTTTAGCTATAAAAAAATTTACTTTCAAAATTAAGAACAGTAAAGTTGTAGAGAACGTTTTCCTCGCATAGTCTATATTTCTAAAAATTCAACAATTTTTCAATTGCAAAAAACATTGCTAAAATAAATGTTTTTAAAAGTTTAAAAATGTTGTAATCAAAAATAACGTTTTTTACTTGAAATTACATCATGAAGAATATTATGTTGATTCCTAAAATCATAGAAAAACTATTTTTTTAGAGGTCTCACTTTTGACACAATTACCTTAATAGAATATTTTTTTTATGATTTCAAACAATTTTTCGAAAGAATTATAGAACTTCGAAAGCTGCATTCGTTAGGTTTTAAATATTTCTTTTTATCAAAAATAGTCTTCGGGAAAAAATGTACAAATTGTACCAATTTTATTGAAAAAAATCTATCGTCGTTGAAAATTTTACCTTCATTACGAATTTTACTCTAAGCCCTTTAGAAATATTATTGTTTAAGAGAACCAATAAAAACAAAAACAATTTATTTCTTCTCAATTTTTGAAATTTATATATTATTCCATAGCGATAGGATAGAATTTAAATTAAAACGCTTCGTGAAAATTCGTTTCATGTCACACAAGTTGATTGTAAACAATTTAAATTTCAAGTAAATTTAATAAATTTTAGTACCTACAACATTTTTTTGAGATACAAAATATGGCAATGTTAATTTAGCTGAATTCAAGTCAGTTTTTGTTCATTAAAAAATTCTACATTAAATATTAGTAACTAATCTTGAAGTTAAAAAATGAAATGAGCAAATTAATTTTTACGCATATGCAATTAGATAATATAAAGACAAAACAGGGGAAAAAATTCAATTACACATTTAAGAATTAGTAATTTTAGTGATGAGAAAAGTGTAAAACATTACAAAATTGTTTATATTAAATTTAAATTTGTTTTGATTGAATAATAATTTATTTCATCTTATCATAAACAAGAAGTTTTTTTTTAAATTTCATGATAAAAATTTTCAAAAACATAAAACATAATTTACTAAGAACTATTACAAAATACACATGTTCACATTAAAAAAAAATAATATTTTGGATTTCAGTTTTTCAGCATCCAGTGATTGCTTAGATTTTTTGCCAAAATTAAAGAACACCTTTGGCATGATACATAAATAATTGAAAATAAATAAGTAGATTGTTTCTTACTTTCGCGTATTGTCGCTCACTAATTTATCTGGTGCACCGTATTTCGGTGGATTTGCATAAGGATCGTAGCCAAGAACCGAGAGCATTGGTGCAATATCAGCCATTTCATCAATTACGTCCTGAGGGATGTGGCCAACCCATTTCGTCAAAGCCTCCAAGTTTATTGGCTTAATTACTTGATCTGATGATCGCTCGACTCTGAAACGGAGAAGAGAATTTAAATTTTGCAGTGGAAAGCAATCCTCTGAGGGTTCTAGTTTTTTGTAGATACTTATTTCAAAATTGTATCTCTGTAGTTTTTATTTTAAATCTCAGCCCTCAATTTGAAAAGTAATAAGACCTGAATTTTAAAACTTAGTTCTAAGTTGAAATGGGGAAGACTGAGAAGTCCCAAAAAATAAAATTCCTGACACTGTAAAATTCCCGAATTGAAACTGGCTTCTAAAAAATTCATCTTTTTGGTGGAAACTCAAATATTTGGTTAAAATCTCAACTATTTTGTTGAAAATTCGTCTCTTTAGCTTAAAAGTTATACTATTTTGTTATTAATGCAACTTTTTGGTTACAAATTAATTTGTTTGATTTCGAAAATTTGTGTCGAAAATTTAACTATTTTGTTGGAAATTCGCTTTTTTGGTAGATAACTGATCTTCATGGTTTAAAAATAATATATTTTGGTTGAGAATTTAACTATTTTGGATTGAAAAGTCAACAGTATTTGGTAGAAGATTAAGCTATTGAGTTGAAAATTCATATTTTTGGTTGAAAATTCAACTATTTGGTAAAGAAATAAAGTGTTCGCTTGAACATGTAACTATTTAGTAGAAAATTACATTTCTTGTTAACAAATAATATTTTTAGGTGGAAGATTGAACTATTTGGTAGATAATTCGTCTTTTTCGCTTCAGAAATCAACAGTTCTGTTAAAAATTCATTTTTTTTACATTCACTTCTTCAGTTGAAAAATATTACTATTTCTACTAAACTATTACATTTCTGGTTAAAAAATTATATCCCTTTTAGTTGAAAATTTAAATATATGCTTGAAAATTTATGCATTTTGGTGAAAATTCGTCTCTTTTGGTAGTAGATTTATTTTTTTAACTTAAAATTTAAAGATTTCATTTTTGGTTGAAAACTGATGTTTTTTGTTTGGAAATTAAACCACTTGATTCAAAATTCATTTATTTTTAGAATGAATTTACTTTACTGTTGTAAATTTATCACTAAAGATTAAAAAGTTAACTATTTTCTCAAAATTAGGACTAAAAGGTAGCAAATTAATCTTCTTTGTTAATAACTCATCCATCTGGTTTAAAATTCATCTTTCTGGTTGAGGCTTAAACTATTTTGTTGAAAATTCGTTTTTTTAGAAAATTAATTTTTTGAACTTAAAATTTAAAGATTTTATTTTTGGTTGAAAACTGATCTTTTTTAGTTGAAAATCAATTTTTTGTATTCAAAATTTACTTTCCTGTTGAAAATTCATAATTACCGCTTGCAAAGTCAACTGTTTACTGCATTATTAGACCTACAAGCTTGCATTTCGTTTGTTTGTTAATAACTCGTCTTTCTGGGTAAAAAATTAATTTTCTTTGGTGAAAATTCATCTATTTTGTTGGAAATCCAATTATTTTGTTGAAAATTCATCCTTTTCAATAGAAAATTTATATTTTTTGGTAGAAAAGTCAACTTTCTTGGTTGAAAAGTTATATTTTTTACCCACTTATTTTTTGACAATCTCAGGCCTGTATGAGACTTGAATTTTGTACGAAAATAAATTGTAATTTATTTTCCTGTCCACCCTAAGATTCTTTTGATTAATGAAGACTTTGGAAAATGGAATTGAGGGGCAAGAGGATATCCTCAAATATGAAATGACTTAACGCTCAGTACGAAGTTCAAGAAAGTTAGAGCGAATTCACAGACATCGATCAAAACTTTGAAGTTTCTCTTTACTCACTTGCTGAGAGGAACTCCGCCAGGTTTATTGATGAATTCTTCGTGATGGAGAACTGACTCGTTCCAGGGTACATCCAAGTATACGAGGATCTTCTCCAGCCACACGCGGGGATGAAGAACCAGCTGTTCATAAGGAACCATTAAACAACGCTCAGGACCAACTTCTTTGCATTGATTATACATAGTAGAAATCGCGAAGTTCCACTTAGTCAGACATTGTCTGTAGGATTTTAGGTCGAAACCAGTAATTGTCACCTGGAAAATAAGAGCAGTTATTGAAAACCTTATTTTTAATTCTTTCATTCATTTCTTCCGAAATCTTTAAAATAAAGCCGTAGATTGCATGTCCAATTTTTTATTTGAAATAATAAAGTTTTATCTTATAGATATTTAAAACTGAACAGGTTTTAAAAACTTTTGGTGAGCAGATTCAGAAAAAATTAAATTCCTGATTTAAGAGCTAATGAATTTTAAGTTTTGGTCGTTTATAAGATTGAACAATCTACTTCAAATACTTTGTGTTTATTTAAAGTATCAAAATTAAACAATCTGGACTATCATAATTCAGTTTTATAATTTTTTTTATTATAAATCAGGATTTTCATAATTCAGAGATAGTTATCGTGCAAGCAATTAAAAAAGTTTTCTATGGTTTGAAAAATTGAAATGATATCAGTCTTGTATTATGATAGAAAAGAACATTATTTTGTAAAAAAAATTGAAGGATTAACGAAAAATAATTATTTTAACAATAGTTTGATAGTTTCTGTTAATCAATTTTTTCTTAACGTTTTATAAGCGAAAACTATCCCTATAACTATAATGCTTCCAATTTCAAAAATAAGTTAATAATATTCAAATATAGTTACTTGTGTAAAGAATGTCTTGTTATAAAAAAATTATTTTAACGATTCCAGCCCTAAAAAAATTAACTAGCAAAATTGTAAACAGTAGATTTATAGAAAATATTTTCCCCGAAAAATAACACATCATTTACTAAAATTCATCCACTTTTTTTAAATTGGTAAAAAGCGATAGTAGGAAGAAATTCACTTGTGAAAAACATTGTCCTAATAAATGTCTTTTCTAAGTTTAAGAAATGTTCATTTCAAATAATTTTTTTATTTAAAATTACCTCATTAATAATATTACTTTGATTCTTAAATTCGTGGAAAACCTATTTTTTCAGAGATCTGATTTTCGGCAAGATGACTACCTTAAAACTAAAAATTCCAAATATTGATATAATAAAATAACGATTATTAATTAAGCGAATCTATTAGGAATTTTGTTTACATGAGATTACAGATTACATGAGATAATAATAATTAATGATGGATAATTATGAGAATAATAATTAATAATGGATAATTATTATAATTAATAATCAATGATGAATAATTATGATGATAATTATTATGTGATAATAATAAATATACAAATAATAAATAGTTAAAAAATCTGTTCACTTTTTTCATTCAAAATATTTCGTATTGGTTCAAGAATTATCAAAGTTACTTAACATCATTTACAAAATTGACAAAATTGTTTATTTAAATTTAATTATTTCCATATTTGTGTTTTTTCTTCCACTTCTAGCAAAAGTCGTAATTTTAATTTGCAAAAGCTCATTGTATTCTTTGAAACGTTCTTTAACATTCTATTCGTCACGTTTTCATAGAAATCAATTTATTTAGAAATAACATGTACAATTATTTGTAATTAGTTATTTTTTGAATTAAACAATTTGCTGAATAATATTGTATTACGAAATGAGGAACAGACTTGTAAAGAATTTTTCAAGGAATATAATGAGCTTTTGTAAATTAAAATTAAATAAAAAAACTACTTTGGCCTGAAATGTTAATTGATATATTTTTTCTGTTGCTTTTTTAAATTTATTTCCATTTAATATTGTGCAATCTCTTGTAATATTTTGAAATCCCATGTAATCCCATATAATCGCTATCATGTAATCCTATGTAATCTTGTATAATCTCGTGTAATGCTATGTAATATTATGTAATCATATGTAAGCTTCTGTAATCAGAGGGTTCACAGCCCAAAAGGAGCTTAAAAAAGGGGAAACAGGGTAATTTTCTCACGAAAAAGGGGAGAAATAGGGGAAAGTTTAAACATTTATTTTTACATGTCGAAATGAAACAAGAATCTTTTTATAACAAATGTTATGTTTCTTAACAATTTTTCAATGATTTCTCAATTATTTTTGCCATTAAAGAATTTATTTTCAAAAATTGGATACTTTCAATGTAAATTTAAAACTACTCTCTTCAGTAAAGCGAAGTAAAAATACTGAAATGAATCGAATCGTTTGAGCTAAGAGATAACAATTTGTGGGTCGACATACAAAATAAGTGAAGAAACAAATTTTTTAATCGGTAAATATCTTCTGTTCTCTTTTTGAAATTTACAAATAAAAATTGTAATAATTAAAAAAAAATTGCCTTATTAAATTTTTTTTTAAAATGTACTAAAACAGGTTTTTTAGATTGATACGAACCTTACATTTCGTCGTTTTGAACCATAGAAACATGTTTTTATTTTTTATTCATGGGAAACATTTTTTTTCGTGCTGTTTATGACGTTCCAAAATCGCAAAAAAGATATGAAATCCCAATTTTTTTCCGAAAAACCAAAATAAAAAAAGGTTTCTTTGGTTCAAGCTGAATAAATTTCAAATCCGACATATTCAACTTTTTTTTTATTGTGTGCAAATGACTCAATCCAAAAAAATAACAAACATTTTTTTGCACATTTAAAAAAAAACTGTAACTGAGCAAGAAATTAATTTTTAAATTTCGCAATAAAAAATTTTCAAAAAATAAGATAATTTTTTAATAAAATAATTCTATTGTTGAATTAAGCCATCAGTTCTTAACCAAAAATCGAATAGTTACATTTTCGTTTCAAAAAATTATATTTCAATTGAAAAAACTGAATTTTCGCCCAAATTGTTGAATGTTGAAGCTTGAAAGAAGAATGTTCTACAATGCAGTTGATTTTTCAACACAAAAATATAAAATTTCAATTGTAAGGTTAATTTTCAACCAAAAAATAAGATTTTTAGTTAAAAACCTAGTTTTTAACAAACAAAAAAAACTTAATTTGAAATGATGAATTTTTAACAAAGTAGTTCAAAATTCGACCAATTAGTTGAATTCTCTACCAAACTATTGAATTTTCCAGAGAAAATTCAAATTCTCTACAAAACAGTTGAATCTTTAATCCGGAAACACGAATTTTACACAAGAGTTGAGTTTTAACCAAAACAGATTTTTTAGTCAATAAAGAAGAAAACTTTCAAAATAAAAAAGATCAATTTTGAACAAAAAATGGAATTGCTATATTTTCATTTGAAAAAACTAATTCTCAAATGAAAAAACCAATTTTCTACCAAATTATTGAATTTTTGAGCAAAAAAAAAGAACTTTCTACAATATATTCGAATTTTTGACTCAAAACTATAAGCTTTCAATACAAAAAATAATTTTTAATCAAAAATTGCAATTTAAAGTTTTAAAAAATTAATTTTTAACAAAGTGGCTTTTCAACAAAATAATTATATTTGTGAACCACATAGTTAAATTTTTAACCAACTTTCCGCCAGAAAATATAAATTTTGAACGAAATTTGAACCTGCAACAAAATAGTTGAACTTGCGAATATATTCCATTTTTTAATTAAGTATTTAACTTTGTACATTTAAACTAAAATGTGTTACTCTTCTAATACTTGTTCAAAAAGTACTGTATCAAATTTTTTTAAGAGCATTTATTTTTGATGGTCTGCACTTGAAACGTGTACCTTATTTATTCATAAATAATTTATTTGAATGCTATAATTGCTCTAATTATTATTCAATAATGTGTATAATTTCAAATAGCGTATATTTAAAGAAAAAAGGGGAAAAAGGGGAAGTTTTTTGAGAATAGGGGGAAAAAGGGGAATTTCAAGAAAAAAGAGGAAACTAAGAAAAAAAGATGAAGACTGTGCACCCTGTAATCACATATGCAATTTTACGTAATCTTGTGTAACATCATATAATCTTGTATAATCCGATGTAATCTTTTATAATATCGAGTAATCCCATGAAATATTATGTAATCCTGTAATCTTTTAATATAGTGTACACGAAAAATCGAAGTGAAAATTTTTAATTGCAAAATTTCAATTTTAAAGCGTTCAATTTTAAAAACTTCCTGATATAAAATTTCAGAAGGTAAAAAAAGAAAGAGTTTCAGCATTAAGATTATCGTGGTTTGACTATTTTTTTGAGGGCATACCTTTCTCGTTATAATAGAATGTACGGTGGCTCGTCCGTCTCGGACCATGAAGATAAATTTGGCATTGGGGAATAGCTCGAGAACATAAGAGCCGAGCTTCAAGGTAAGTGGATCTTTGTTGCACAAACGTGGAGCTGGTTCACCATGTCTTGCTATTACCTCGAGACAAAAGGCTGCTATCGCACCATTTATTACCTGAAACGATGGAAGATATTTCCAAATTATTTTGGGAGTTAGAAGAGTCTTTTGTTTACATTTAGAATTCAGAGATTGAATTAAAATAGGGTGACCAGAGATGATTTTCGGAATGTAGGACAATCGTACTTCAAAAAAGAGGACAAAGTAGGATATAGGGTATGAATAAAGAAGGAAAATGTAGGATTGAAATTTTATTCCTACTTTGTCCTCCAACATTAAATATTTTATTCTCATTTTTGTAGCTAAATATACAATAAAGAGTTTTTCCACTTTGCGACTTTACAACACGATAAAAAAAAAACAGATATACTCAAATTTTCAACAAAGAATGGAATAGTTAAATTGTTGGTAAAAAAATTAATTTTCAACAAAATAGTTAAATTTTCAATCAAAGTCATAAATTTTCAATTAAAATTCTAATTCTTAAATTTTAAGAGTTAAATAAAAAAAAAGAAATTTAACTGAAATTATGACCAAAATAGACGAAGTTTCGACAAAATAAATGAATTTTCAACAAGAAAAGCTAAATTTTCCACTAAACATTGAATACTTATATTTTCAGTTTTGTAAATTAATTTTTAACTAGATTAATTTTGTACTAAAACGATGGAATATTCAAATAGCTTGGTTCAATTTTAAATTGAAACAAAATTTCAACGAAAAAGATGAATTTTCAACTAAAATGATGAATCTTTAACTATAGTAGTTGAATTTTCAACAAAAATTGAATTTTTAACAGAAGAGTTTAACTTTCAACAAAATAGATGTCTTCTAAAGCTAAAAGATGAATTTTCAATGAAAATAATGGATCTTATACAGGAATAGAAGAATGTTCAATCAATGCGATTAATTTTCTCCCAAAAAAGACAAATTTTCAAATAAAGAATATCAATTTTCAACGATAAAAGATGAATTTTCAACAAAAATGAAATAGTTAAATTTTCAGATTAAAAAAATTAATTTTCAATAAAATAGTTAAATTTTCAATGAAAGTGATACATTTTTAACTAAAATGATGAAGCTTCAACTGGAATAATAATGGTTTAAGTTTTAAACAAATTGATGCATTTTCAATTAAAATGATGAATCTTCAACTGGAATAGTTGAATTTTTAATTAAAAAGATTAATTTTCTACCAAAAATGAAATACATAGTTAAATTTTCAGTTAAAACAAAATACATTTTTGAAAAAAATGAATTTTCAACAAAATAGTTAAATTTTCAATCAGAGTGATACATTTTTGACCAAACAGATGAAGTTACAACCAAGAAGTTTTTTTTTAAGACGAATTTCTAACCGAATACATACATTCTAAACTAAAAAATATAACATTTCAATCAAAAATTGAATAGTTAAATTTTCTGTTAAAAAAATTAATGTCTGATCAAGTCTGATTCAGAATTAATGTTTAGCCAAAAGGACGAATTGTAAACTGAAAAGATGGAATATTCAACTGGTATAAACGAAATAGTTAAATTTTGAATTAAAGAGATGAAGTTTTTAATTAAAATGATTAACCTTAAAAAAAGTAATGCTTAACAAAATAGTTTAACTTGTAACCAAGTACTTGAATTTTCATCCAAAAAGATGAATTATCAACGAAAAATGTACTAGTTGATATTTTAACCCAAAAAAGTTTTAATTTTAAATAAAAAACAGTTGAATTCAACCAAAAAAGACGAATTTTCAATAAGAGTTGAATTTTCAACTAAGAAAGATTCTTTAGTCAAGAGAGAGGAAAATTGCAACTAAACTGTTGAATTTTCACACAAAAAGATTATTTTTTATCCCAGAAGATTAATTTTCAACCAAAAAGGACAAATTTTTAACCAAATACGTGAATTTTTAACCAAATACTTGAACTCTGAACCAAAAAGAGGATCAATTTTCAACGAAAAATAGAATAGTGAAATTTTCATTACATTACATTTTAGGACTGAAAAAGTATTGTTATGTAATTTTATATTACAATTAAAAAATAAATTTGAGCATGCTCTCGAGAAAATTCCATGACTTTAAAAAAATTCCCGGACATTCATGATTCTTTTATTTCCTGCTATTTTTAATTCTAAAACTATAAATTCAAGGACGTATGTACAAAATGGAGAAAAAGGCGAATAAAACAAGAAAAATCCATGCCATTTAATTGATTATCCAATATTATCGAATTATTGAACCTATTAGATAGAATTTATGCATCTTTTATAAAATATTGAACGCTTTAGTACAAAACTATTTTATATTTATATATTTTCACGGTAACAACATTTGTATATCGAGGTTTTAATGGGACAGAACTTATTTTACGAATTAAATGTCAATAATAATATTTCTTAAGACTTGAAAACGCTGAACCCATGCGTAACTCATTTTTTTCTTCAAAAAATGGATTTACCATGTTTTGTTCGCTTAATCTTCAGTTTGCCCAATTTTTTTATACCACAAAATTTGGCTCGTCGCACATAGGAAAATAAAAAAAAAAAAATCATTAACACATGAAATTGAAAAAATGTTTTCCATTTGGCAACAACTTTCAATCACTCGCGCAAAATCCGGATGCATGGTACTTCTAAATGAAAACTATATTATTTTCTTAATCTCTTTGAAGCTTTAGCTGACCAAAATTCGAATTTTTTTTAAAAGACTTGGTTTTTGTGATTATTAAAATTATGAGTGATGAATACATATATTTCATTATTTATAACATAACATGTATATACTAATAATGAAGATTATATTATAATCTTCATTCTATTAATGAAGATTACTTAGAGAAGATTATTTTCATTAATAGTTTTCGACCTAAAATCGTCACTTTGTACGAATAACGTTAACTCCGATATGGTCTAGTGGCTAGGATACCTGGCTCTCACCCAGGAGGCTCGGGTTCGATTCCCGGTATCGGAATTTTTTTGAAATTGTTTTGTTAAAATAAATCAAAATTACATGAGATAGTAATAATTAATGATGGATAATTATGAGAATAATAATTAATAATGGATAATTATTATAATAATAATCAATGATGAATAATTATGATGATAATTATTATGTGATGATAATTTGAAACTTATTTGCAAGCGTTGAGTAATGTATACTATGAAATTAATCAGGAATAATTCAAAAATGAATTTTAAGTCAATATCGTAACAATGTGTTTGAATTTTAAATTGTGCGAAAATTGAATTATGATTTCAGATGATAAAAATTAACTATATATTTTTAAAAACCCCGCAAGAATGTTACTTAACCAAGATGATAATATTTATAAATGTCCCAGCCACTCAGTGTGTGTAGGTCAGTGAAAACCTTGAAATCAGGTAAAGGTCAGGGAATTTTATTGGTCAGAGAAAGTTCGTGAAAAGTCAAGGATTATGAAAAAAAATTTGCGAGAGTTAGAAAATTTGTATAAAAGGCACTTTAAGTAACTTTCCATCAAATTTTCAATTTTTAATTTGAAATTGTTTTATTCTGATTATAAAAGGTTCTACCGGCCACCCTGACAATATTCTTGTTAGTAATTTATTTTCCTTGTATTTCTATTTCTTGGTTTAAGTTACTTCCTCCTGTCTAACATAATTTTAGTTGAAAACTGTATTATCTGGTGGAAAATTGAACAATTTTGTTTAAAAGTCATAATTTTTGGTTGAATATTCAACTGATTTGTTGAAAGCACCCCTTTTTGCGTTGAAAATTGAACTGTTTTGGTACAGGAGTAACTTTTTTGTTCCAAATCTATATTTTGGTGTTGAAAATTCAACTGAAAATTTGTTGTCGAAAATTTGTTTTTTTTTCAAAAATGTATCCTTTTGGATTAAAAATTCATCTCTTTTGGCACAAATTTTATTTTTTGAATAAAAATGTAACTGTTTAGTTGAAAATCAATCTTCTATGGTTGAGGATTCAAATATTTAATTGCAAATTCGCCTTTGATGGTTAAATTCAACTGTTTTTGAAAAAATTTAAATAAAACTATTTTTTGGCTGAAATATCTACTACTATTACATTATTCGTTGAGAATTCATATTTTGCGTTAAAAATTCAATTACTTGGTTAAAAGTTGAACCACTTTAAAAAAAAAAATCGTTTTTTGGTTGAAAATTGATTTTTTTCTAATTGAAAATTCAACTACTTGGGTCAAAGTTGAACCACTTTCTTAAAAATTTGTTTTGTTGGCTGAAGGCTCTTTGGTAAAGAATTTAACTTTTTTGTTGAAAATTAGTTTTTTTTCTGGTATCAAGTTAACTTTAACTGAAAATTTAACTTTCATTTTTGGTCGAAAATTTATTTTTGAAAGTTGCAAAATCGTATTTTTTTGGTTAAAAGCAGGGACCCGACCGAAACGAAACAAAATACTTTCGTGACTTTTGTTCTGTATCTATACTGCCAAAACATAAGTATATTCACTCGATTTAGGTTACGTTATTCAAAATACCGAAATTATAACGAAATTTTTTAATTATGCGTAATTGTTTCGGACCGGTCCCTAAGTGAAAGTTAAACTAATTTATTAAAAAATAATTTTTTCGGTCGCAGATTCATGATTTTGGTTGAAAATTCATGTTTATTGTTAGAAAATTGTCTTCTTTGGTACAAAATTAATCTTTTTTGGTTAAAAATTCAACTACCGTGCTGAGAACTTAATTCTTTTGTTACAAATTTAAGTCTTTGATTGACAATCTTAATATTTAGTCAAAAATTCTTTTTTTCTTCTTTTTTAAAATTTTGTTCAAAGAAAATCTTCCTTTTTCAGTTGTGGTTGAAAATTGATTTTTGTTAGTTGACAATTTATTCCACTTTTTTGATAGAAAACTAATCTTCTTGGTTTAAATTTCCTCTTTTAGGTCAAAACTGTAACTGTTTGGTTAAAAATTTGTCTTTTTTGGTTACAAATTAAACCACTTTGTTGAATATTCATTTTTTTGGTTGCAAATTCATCATTTCAGTTAAAAAATCATATTGAAAATTAATGTCTTTTTTGAAAATTCGTCTTTTTCAGTAAAAAATTAATCTTCTTGGTATGAGATTCGCCTTTTTGGTGGGGAATTCATCTTTCTAACTTGAAAATTCAATTATTTGGTTGAAGAATCAACTATTATGTTGAGAACGTAATTATTTTGTTGAAAATTCAACTGTTTTTGGTTAATTTTTGATCTTTTTCGTTTGAAAATTTGACAATTAGGTTGAAAATTCATCCCTGAACGTAAAATATTCCAATAATTGGTTAAAAATTCAAATATTTCATTGAAAATTGAAAATTCAGTTTGTTGAAGACTGAAAATTCATCGTTCTTTTGTTTTTTCTTAAAGTTTAATCTTTTTTATTTAAAATTTTATCTTGGTAGGATGAAAATTCATATTTTTTAGTTTAGAATTCATCTGTGGTCTGAAAAATTCAATTATTTGGTAAAAATTCCACTGCTTTTGGTTAAATTTTAAACTTTTTTTATTCAAAATTCGTCCATATGGTTGAAAATTCACCTTTGTAGGTTCTACCCTTTGTAGGTAACACCCTTCAGTTGTTGAAAATTACAAGTATTTTGTTGTCTTCAGTAGATCAATCAAAAAGTTAGGTTTTGTTTAATCTCTGATATTGTTTAATGAACAAAACTTAAATAATTATAAAAAACTTTGCGATTTTTGATAAGTACCTCTTTTGAAAGTCCAGCTTCCTCAAGACGTAAACTTTCCCTTTCAGATTTGTACCACTGTGTTCTCATCTGCAAGATTCTCGGGATTACTCTTGTCTCTTGGCCACATCTGGAAATATTATAAAAAATTAATTTTAGGATTCAAAATTACCACAGTGGTTAGATTAGGAGAGATATTGAATATTCTTTTAGAAAATGGAGCAATTTCCGGAGATTCAAGAATGCACCAATATATTAAGAATATTTAGTTCTTTAAAAATGCATGACAGGTAACGCCACTTCATAATTTTTTTGGCCGTCACATATTAAATTTAAAAGTGACTTTTTCAACAAATTTTTGATGTAATACACCGAAAAATGAAACAGGAACACTTTGTATGACTTTTCGAAATGAACGAATTGGCTTTTGAATCCAAGAAGTATATATTTGAGCATACCTTAATTTGTTCAGAAAAAGAGAATGATCTTACCTCACTTCTGGATGAGCGTCCAACATGGCACGCATCAAAGTCGTTCCTGATCGAGGCATTCCTCCAATAAAAATTAGAGGCATATACCTATCGTAGGGATACACTTTCTGGTCGCGAGAACCAACCACATATTTCTGTAAAATATAAAAATAGTTCATTAAGTATATTGAAAATCAGGGATTAACTAACCATTTTGATGTACAATTGAACTCAAGAATAAATTCTACGAATTCAACTTTTTTTTGTCTAATTTCAGGCATGAAAGAATGCGACTGAATTTATTGAAATTCTGAAAAAGAATGCTAACCATTAAAAAGAATTCACAAGAATTCAGAATAATACAAAAGAATTCAAAATAATACAAGAGAATACAAAAGAGTACAAAATAATTAAAAAGAATTTAAAAATTCTGAAAATTCAATTGAGTTCAGAATATTTCAATTGAATTTAACAGCTTGCAACGTCAGTTTAAGTAAATATGTACAATAACCAGAAGAAGGGTAGAATATAATTAAATTGATTAAAATTCTTCAAAAGAATGCGAAAAGAATAAAAATAATTCACAAGAATTCAAAAGAATTCGAAAAAATATCTGCAAAAAATACAACATAATAAAAGGGATACAAAAGAATATAAAATAATGGAAAATTATACGAAAGGATTCAACAAATTCTAAAAGTTCGATTCACAATATTACAATTGAATTCAAAATAATTTAAGTGATTGCAAGGTCCGTTTAACTAAATATTTATAGTGAATAGGAGAATTAAAGAATACAACTGAATTAATTGAAATTCTTCAAAAGAATGCTAACGATTAAAAAGATGTAATTTACAAGAGTTCGAAAAAATTCAAAATAACACAAAAGAATACAAAGCATTTAAAAGAAAACAAATATAATACAAAATAATTTAAAAGAATGTTTAATTTGAATTGAAAGGAATATAACTGGTTGCAAGGTCAGTTTAACTAAATATGCATAATGAATTAAAGAATAAAAGTATATTTATTGAAATTTTCGAAAAGAATGTTAGGACTAAAAATAATTCACTAGAATTCAAAATAATTCAAAATTATGCACGAGAATTCAAAGTAATACAAAATAATTCAAAATATTACAAAAGAATACAAAGGATTCAAAAGAATACGAAAGAATTTAAAAGATTACCAAAGAATTCAACAAATTCTAAAAACTCAGTTCAATTCAGAATATTTCAACTGAATTGAAAAGAATTCAACTGGTTGAAAACAATTGAAAAATAATATAAAAGAACACAAAAAATTTAAAAGAACATGAAAAAATTCTAAAGAATACAAAACAATTCAAAAGAATACAATTGAATTCAGAATATTTGATTGAATTAGAAGAAATTTAACTGATTACAGCCAGTTCAACTAAATATGTACAGTGAATAGAAGAATCCAAGGATTCAATCGAACAAAACTATGAATTCATTGAAGTTCTTCGGAGGAATATTAGAGAATTTAAAAGAATTAACAAAAATAAAAATAATAAAAAAGAATACAAAAGAATACAAAGAATACAGAAACAGGTGTACACGTGAATTCCGTAGTGGGTAGTCCTTCAATCATTTATCATTATACATTATATATCATAATCTCCAATATATATCATAATCTCCAAATTAATCTATTCACTTTGTCCATACTCAAGCTCCTATGTTGTTTTAAATTATTTTTAAAGACATTTGGACATTTTCCAAAGAGACAGCATACCATTATCAAAATGTTTACAATAGTTAAACTTTAAAGGTTAACAATATTTAAAATTCTTCAATTTTGAACTACATACATATAAGAATTATGAATAACATATTAATAATATGTTTATCGCCTCCATAATATCTACAATATTAAAGGCTTGATAGTCACTTTTAAATGTAATAATTGTAGATTTAAATAGTCTGCACGGTTTAGTTTCAATTTCAGTTAGTTTTAAAATCAATAATTTTAAACTGGAATATTTCAAATTGTTTAGTTTCAATTTTAAATGTACAAAATAGTCTGGCTTTTTCAATTCTTCGAAATCGTAGAATATCAAATTGAAAGACTTGATAGCTGCACAATTTTTAGTTTACAGGATTTGTAATTAAACAATTTTGAATTAAATGCCTCCAGAGCAAATTCAAAAGAATAAGAAATTAAGACAATAATTTCTCAAATTCAAGCTTTAAAAACTTCAAAATTTTAGAACTAAATGGCTTACAATTGTGCATTTTTAAATATTTGAATCATATGCATAGAACAATCTTGTTTTGCATTCCTTTTTTAAATTTAAATTTTGGTTTGATTCAAATCCAAATTGATCAAAATTAAAGAATCTAAAATTGATACCTTGGTAAATGAATAACTTCTTTAATTTTAAAGGGTTACAATTTTAGAGCTCTTAAGTGCTCATGTTGAACGTTAAATTTGTAATTCTTCCCTTTCGTAAGTTTTAATTTTGCATTTAAAATTGAAATAATTGAATTTTGAGAAGTATAATTATAAAATTGTTTAAAAATTTGAATTTACTGAAAATTACTGACATTTTAAATGGTTTGCGTATACAAAAGTTTTAATATCACAATTCTTGGTGATTACATTTTATTCAGTTTTTTTCAGTTTTAGATGAAGTTCAGATTCGTTTAATTTTAAATGTACTGTGGTAGAAATTGGTTCATTTTTAATGTTGTCCATTTGAAATTACTTTTTATTTTCAACGTTTTTTCGAAGAATAATTCAATTTTAAAGGTTTATAATAAATGAAAGGTGATCTTGATCGAAGAAAAATTTGTGAAATAAATTTTAATAATTAATAATAATTTTTTCAAGTAATAATAATAATTTGAATTCTCGAATTTCAGAAGCTCTGATTTTGAAACATAAATTTATTTTAGAATCTTGAATTTTCAAATTTCAATCGCTAAGAATTCTATATTACTTAAATTCAAAGCTTTTTTAATTTTCAAGTATTCAATTTCGAAGGCTTTTAGTTGGAAATAATACAATTTTAATCCCTTTATACTTTGAATAAATAATTTACAACATCGTAATATGAAAATATTCAAATTTTAACGCTTTGAAATTGTCCAATTTTCGAAATTTTAATCTAATATCATTCAATTTCGAGATTTTCCAGTTCAAAATAATATGGTTTAATTTCGAACGATTTTAGTTAAAAATTATACAGTTTCGACTCCTTTCTAATTAAATCGTCCGATAATATCTAAAATTGTCCAATAATCCAAAAATAAATCCAATAATCTAAAATTGTTTGATTTGAAACGCTTTCAATTCAAAATCATTCAATATATTTTTAGAAATTTTAAAGGCTTTCAATTCAAAATTATTAATCAATGTTTAAATAACTTTTCAAACCTAATATTTAAAAGTTTATTTAACAATGGATATTATTAAACATTCAAAATCTTTAATTTTTGAATGGCAAAAACTTGAAACTTACATTTTCAATTTTGAAATAAATTCTCTCTAATCGCTTTAACTGCGGATAAAGTGCGGATAATATATTCAGTTAATTACTGCAGGCATATCACACCTACAGCTGTTTGACTACGATAAGGACGTTTAGCCCTATCACGCCGGATGAATAGGCACATGAATAGAATTCCTCTTGATATAAACAAACAAAAGACTTGTTTTTATAACGTTTATCAGAGAAATAATGCTTCTAGCAACATAAAATAATTTCATTCAATTCAGATAATTCATAATTTAAATAAATTAGGGTGGCCAAAAAAGTTATTTTCAAAATTCCCTGACTTTTGCCTGATTTTACCCTCACTAATTTTTTATTTTCCTTGATCATTAATATCCAAAGAACAGAATTTTAATCTTCTTACATTTTTAATATAGCATATTTTATAAACGGAATAAAATAATAAAATTTTATATTAAAATTGAAAAATTTCAAATTCATTTATTTCAACCAAAAAAAGAAAAGATCATTTTGCTGCCACCAAAGATTGTTCAATTCAAAAGGACAAATTTCCAACAAAATATTTGAATTTTCGACAAAAAAATATGAGTTAAAAAATAGTTAAATTTGTAACAAAATAATTAAATTTGCAACAAAGTAGTTGAATTTTTAAACTATAATGATGAATTCTCAACAAAAAAGACGAAATTTCAATCAAGATTAATTTTCTGTAGAAAAGGCGAATTTTCAAGAAAATACATGAATTTTCAAATAAACAGATGAATTAGAAAAAAGATGAAAAGCAGAAAAGTGAAATAAAATTAATTTTCAAAAAAGAAAAACCCATTTTTTACAAAACAGTCTAATTTTTAACAAATGAGATGAATTTTCAACTAAAATGATGAATCTTCAACAGAGAAAATTTTTTTTTTAACAAAGTAGTTCAGCCCGAGAATATGAATATTCAATCGAAAAATGAATTTCTAACAAATTTGTTCAACTTTTAACAAAAAAAGATTCTTTCTCAACCAAAAAGTTGAATATTTTACAAAACGGTTTGATTTTCAACCAAAGAGATGAACTTTCAACTAGAATGATGAATCTTCAACAACAACAACAAATAATTGTTTACAAAGTAGTTCAGCTTTCAACCTAGAAATAGAATTTTCCAACCAAAAAGTCGAATGTTCAACGAATAAATATATTTTAGTCAAAAAATGAAAAAAATAGTTAATAAATTTGTTGAACTCTCAAGTTAAAAGATGAAGTGTCGGAAAAACAGTTGAATTTTCAACCAAAAAATATCAATTTTCAATATATAAGTTAATCTACAATCAAACGGGTGCGTGCATTTTTAACCAAAAAAGAAGATATTTCAACCAAGAAGATTAGTTTCGGAAAAAAATGGAAATAGAAATACAAGGCGAATAAATTACTAACAAGAATATCATATCAGAGTGGTAAGAAATTTCATTAAAATTCCGTAACTTTTCCCTGAGCAATTTTTCATTTTTTCTGACCATTATAGTTCAAATACCAGCATTTTAATCTTGTGATATTTTTAAGATATAATCTTTTATAAATGGAATAAAAAATTTCAAATTTATTGTCCTTGACAGTTATTTTAAAAATAATAACTAATAAATAATATAATAATATATATTAATGTATATATATATATATATATATATTAATATACATAATAATAGTAAAATAATAAATAAATAATAACTGCCTCTTATAGAAATTCCCTAAATTTTGCAAAACTTTTTTCAAAACCCCTGACTTTCTCTGACTTTCCCTGATTTCCAGGTTTTTCCTGGCCTAAGACCAATCTGATGAATAGACCTTAATTAAATAATAATTATAAACATCACTTTCATATGTATGTTATAAAAATAAATAAGAACAATATTTACAAAAAGATGTTGGTCATGAAAATATATTTCTAATCTAGTCACTTTCATTCGCAACCAAGAAAATATTCCTCCAGAGAAAGGAGAAATGTACAAAGATATGTCAGACCGGCTGATCAAAACTGAGCATTACTACTGAAAAGCCATTCTTGGGTGCAGTCAAGCTTCCTGTCCACTGACAACTGGAAGATGTACAATTTCAATTACAACAATTGTATCTTCGTTCATAGAAATAATTTTTCTACAACAAAAAATTTAATTAATTTTTATAAGATCTTTCAATATACAAGAAGTAGTCACTTTTGATGATTTATTCCACATTCAGTTACTTTTTCTACATTTGTTACAAATGCAAATTATTTAATATTTAAATTTAATTGCACGCGTTTAAGGCTAGAAAGAGTTTAAATTGAAAGCATTAAAAACTGAAAGATTCCAGATTGCAACTTTTAAAATTGAATAATTTTAATTGAAAAGCGTTTCAGGAAGGCCGCAAAACTTAATTTTAAAAATTCCCTGAATTTACACTGATTTTCTATTCGTACGGATGGCCGGAAAAGTATATATTGTTATATCCTGGACAATTTATAATTTTACCTTGAGAGCTTATAAAATACTTAATTCAAATTATCATAATTTAATGAAAATTCATTGTAATCTTTCAAAATGCCCTAAAATATTTCAAATTCTTTCAAATTTATTGAAGCCCCATGACATTTAATTCCTTGAAATTAAAAAAAATACACTATAGTATTTAAAAACCCTTTTGAATTACTTCAAATTATTGAAATATTTTGAAAAACCTAACATATTTAAAATCCTTTAACATCTTTTAAAAACTCTTGAAATTTTTACGGTTCTTGAAAATTCCCTTGAATTATTCAAAATTCCCTAAAATCTTTAAAATTCATCGAAACCCCTTCAAATAATTGAAATCCATCAAAAATTCCTTAAAATCTTTTAAAGTACCCTAGAATATTTCAAATCCTTTCACATCTTTTGAAATCCCTACACATTTTTTAAAACACTTCAAAATTCATTTAAATTTTTAAAATACCCTAAAATCTTTAAAATTGTTTGAAATCCCTTCAAATTATTTAAACATATAAAAAATTCCGTGTAATTTTGAAAATACCCTAAAATATTTCAAATCCTTTCAAACTTATTGGACACCATTGACATTTTGTATATTTGAAAAGTCTTAAAAATTAACTGGAACATTAAAAACACCCTCAAATACTTAAAATGCTTTAGAATCACTTTAAATTATTAAAATCTATTGAAAATAATCTAAGACCTTTCAAACCCCTTAAAATCTTTTGAAACCCCTTGAAATTTTTTACAGTCCTTGAAAATTCTTATAATATATATAAAAAAACCCTAAAATCTTTTAAATTCTTTGAAATCCCACCAAATGATTAAAATCTATTGAAAATTTCATGAAATCTTTTAAAATACCCTAAAATATTTCAAATCTTGATAATTTTTTTGAAATCCTGTTACATTTCTTAAATCTTTCGACAATTCCTTGGAATTTAAAAAAAATACCCTGCAATATTTAAAATACTTTGGAATCACAATACCATAAAATATTTAAAAGTCATTGGAATCCCTTCAAATTATTGTGAGCTAAAAAAAAATCGTCTAAATCTTTTAAAATACCGTAAAATATTTCAAATATTTCCAAATTTATTGCAATCCCTTGACATTTTTGAAGACTTTTTAAAGGTAATTGGAATTCTAAAAATTACATACTCTTTTACTTGAATCAAATGAGTAAAAACGGTCTTTTTCGCATTTTGTTTCAAGTTACGACCAACGAGAAACTTCACCCCCAAGTGTTTCACTCGCAATTAGCCACCATAATAATTAAATAAATGGTCCGTGTGATTCGAGGAGATGATGAAAAAGCTGGCAGAAATATTTTACAATTAGCATTTCTTGACTCTGGGCTAGGAACCAGGACTTTTTTCTTTTTTTTTTTTATTTGGGAGTAGAGAAACTGCGCGTGAAATGCGACCAGCGATTTATGCCGTAGAAAGGATGAACGCGGCAGAAACTCGTTTCTCTTCCGTTCGCACGTTGTGTGCAGGGTTTTGTTTTGTCATACCTTTTTTTTCATCTCCGACCCGAGGAATGTAGACATAGAATAAATAGAAAAATTGTCCCAGACAAAACACTCGGAGGAAAAGTGATATACACTTTGCAAAAAAATCTGGGCGTGTATCTTTTGTCATTAGAAAATTAGTCTTCTTTCGCTTTCAGATCAGGTTTAAAAAGAGAATTGGCAAACATACTCTTATTTTAATAAAGAAATTCTTTACATTCTACTGCTGCGATTTATATTAGAACTACATTACAAATAAAAGCACGCGTATGCTGTCCAGCAGAGATTTGATCCAGATTTTCAGAATACATTAGCAATAATAGCCTGGACAGAAAGTCGGAGAAGAAGTGCTTAGGGATAAATTGAGTACTAGAGCGGGAAATAGACCATGGACATTTGAGATGAAGCGAAATGAAAGCGAAAAAGTGATCGAAGGAGGTAGATGAAAGGAGAGGGAGGGTGTTAGAATTATCGAGATGGGAAGAAAAAATGAGGAAGTTCTTTAGCGCTAGAGATACGGGAGAGGGGACTAGAGTAAACTAAAGAATTGGAGAAAAGGGATAGGGAAAGACAATTAACAGAAAGATGGGGGATGATTGAGGAATCAAAATATAATAAATAGTACAAGATGATAAAAAAGGGAGGAGTGCCAAAAATTTTAGAAAATGGATGGTGAGGCAGAAGATGGATCAGAATAGGAAGATTTAGATTGGGAAACGAGGTAAGGGGAGGGATGTATTGGGAAAAGAAAGAGAACAGAAAGTGCAGAATATGTGAATGGGAAGAGGAAAGATGGGGTCATTTACGGGAAGGATGCAGGAGAGAAATGGAAGTTAAAGGAAGCTTGGAAGAGAAGGTCGTAAAGAATTTAGGGGAAGATGGATTAGGTAAGGAGAGGATGAAGGAGAAGAAGGGGCTAGAGGAGCGAATGAGAAAGAATGAAAGACTGGATGTGTAAAAATGGCAAAATTCAGGTAGAAGAAGAAAAAGAAAACGGAATTAATCTAAATTAGAAGCGTAAAGATTTGTAAGGAGTGATTATGTAGTGGAGTGTGGTACAAGTTGAGACACTGTATAGGTTGGGACAAAGCGTTTTTCTCTATTTATTTGCACTGGTACCATACCAGCTATTACTGTCACATATTAGTATCAATAGTAATACAAATATGTGATAGTAATAACAGGTGGCACTAGTGCAAAATAATAAAGAAAAACGCATGACCAAACATATACAGTGCCCCAACCTGTATGACACTCCCCTAGTAGATTAAGATGCGGATGCGCTCTCGCTCGCTCTTTCGCTTTCGATCGTCAGTACGTCCAAAATTGCGCTATCGTGAAAATAGAAGTAGGGATATAGACACAAGAATTTATATCAATAGTTGTAAACAGTAAGGATAAGATAATATCAAATATGTAGGTGGTAAAATTATAAGAAACGGATGCCATTATGAATAAAGAATGAAGAAGAAAAATTGAAGTAGAAAGCTGTCTCCAAATAAATTTTTTTTAAATAATTTTTTCGAAAATAGAATTCGTGAGAGATAGGGGATTCAATGTAAAGTTAAAAAGTACAAAAAAAGGATTGAACTTCACTTAATGGGGATTTTCAATAGGGTTCTTCGTCGTTTCAACTGAAAGACGCCTTTATAAGCAAGTGACTTTTCATTTCGCTAAGTAGCTTCTCATACTTTCCATCGATCATCCGTCTGACGGAAATATAAAGGATAATACCAATCCGCCGTGACGTTAAATGAAATTCTGTCGATATATTAAGAAGGATTATCTGCTCTGGAATCCGTTTTTAAATGTCGACTTAGCGAAGAACATTTTCTATATCAGTTAGAGACAGGGAGTTAAATTGAAAACAATATGAAAACGATGAAATTCTTGGAATCGATTTTCTATAACTAGACGTCACTCTACTTTTACATTTATTTTGGGAGTTTCATCACGTATTTTATTAAAGAATCAGGGTTCATATAAGATAAGATTCCTTATTAGAGTTTCTTTAGGACTGCATTTGAATTTTCATTAGGAGTTACTAGGTTACCCAATAAAAATGAGAATTTTGCAAACGCTATCCCCTAAATTTCTTCCATCAGGTAGATGCGTCTGCTATAACATTTCTTTTATTAAAAAAAATTGTTAAGAGGTACAATTAGGCCATTTTTGGTCTGAAAATACGTTAGATTAGTTTTCAATTAAAAAAATATATAAACTTGAGTATTCAATATTCTTTTACTCCTGGAAAGTATTTGTTATTTATGGAAAAATTAGCCTAAGATTTCATAGAACAAAAGAAAAATTGAGAATATGATCGGGCTTCGAATGCGAAAGTTTTTAATTTCAATACAATTAATTATCTGAAATAGCTAAAAAAAACATCGATTTCCCTGAAATAATATGCACAATATTTCTTCCGAAATATAGAGAAAATATTCTTTATAATGAATAAATTAAAAGTATTCATACCGACTGACCGAAAAAAATCTTGAATTTTGAAAATACACATTTTTATAGCAGAGGGATTTCTATAGTATTTTAAAATGTATTTTTAGCTATAATTTGCTTAAAAAGGACGTAAGCTTTAATCACTTATTTTTTCAATTATTTTATCACTTATGTTATCACTTTTTAAAGATAAAGTCACTATAATCACTTTTTAAATGAAAATATCACTTTAGTGATCTTTGAATCCCACTGAATTTCTTGCAACATACATTTTTTTTTTGATTTCACTTAAAATATTTTTAATTCATCCTGAACTATTTTCAATTCATATTGGATACGTATCAATTTCATTGAATTCTCTTAAACTCACTCCAGTTATACTGAAATCAATTAAATATTTTGGATTTTTGTTTAATTTATTAATTTTTGTTAATTTGAATTCATTTGGAATTCACCTTTAACTCTTATTAATTTGTCCTAAATTCTTTTAAACTCACCGTGAATTCATTGGCCTTTCATTAAAAACTTTTTACTTCTCTCGAATTTTTCTCAATGATCTTATATTATCTTATAATGCTTAATGAACTCAAGGAATTATGTTAACATTTTTTTATTGTTTTCAATTCATTTGAATTTTTACAAATTTAATCAATTTTTCTCACTTCCTTATACTCCTCTAAATTTACTCGAATTGAATTGAATTTATTGGTTTTTTTCAATTCGCTGAAATTGTGAAGCATTTCATCAGTTTCCTCAACTCCCTTAAATTCTTCTAAATTTATTTCGAATTTACTTGAAATCAATGGAATTTCTTTGTTTTTTTCAATTCATTTTTAATCTTTTGAATTTTAGTTGAATTGTAACAAAATTAACTCTGACTTCTTATGAATTCATCCTGAATTCATTCAAATTCACCTGGAATTTCGATACATTTCACGGAATTCTCTTGAATTCTTTTGAATTCAAAACAAAATTAGTTACATTATTAATGCAGATCAGTCACTTTTATTCAATTTTAGTCACAAAATACATTTCGATGTACTATAGGAATCTTTAAACTATAAAAATGTGTATTTTTTAATTTCGATATTTGTTTTGTTTAGTGAAATTTAGTGTTTATCCCCTAATAAATAAGAAATACTTGCTGAGAGTAAATGATTTTTTTAGCTTTTAATTCGTATTTTTCAAAAATCGAAAACCAATAAAACTCATTTTCAAACCTAAAAGCGCCTAGCAGAACCTCTAAATAATTCTGGTTAAATAGAAGAAAATATGACAGTAATTTTTCAATAAATAATAGTTTTTAATAAAAAAAGCACACGGGATAAAAAAGTATATTTATGTAGCTCGGTTCTAATATTACGAAATAATTTTTATTAACAAAACAAAGATTTAAAATTTCCAGGTAATGTACATGGAACATACTTCTTCAAATTGTTCCGAAATTTCGCGGAAAGTTTTTTCCCAGGAAAGTTGTTTAATTTCGAATTTCTATTAAATTTCCCAAATATAGAAGATTTTAGGTGGATTCAATAGATTCCGTGGATTTAATGGGAATATTTAAAAAATTTATACGGAATTTATTTGAAAAATTGTAGAATTTCTGCCGAGGAAACACTTCCCTGAATATACTATGTAGATTGTCCAGAACTTCTCGAAAAAATGTTGAAATATGGAATTTCAAATTAAATTACAGAGAATCTGAACAATTTAAAAAAATTCCCTGCACACATTTTCCCGAGGCTTGCATGGAAATTCTGCGAGTAATACTTTAATATTTTCCTCGGTATTTCAAGTCAGTTTACCTGGAATTTTCTTTGATAAATAATTCGGGACGATTTCAAAACAATTTTTTTCAAATGCATCTTATGCAATATACCAGAGATTTCCCGCAAAGATAATTTTAAATGGGAAACTTCAAATTAATTTTCGAAAAAGTTTATAATTTTCTTCGGGAATTTATTTAGTAATTTAATTTATACAATTTTCGTAGGATTCATTGGAAATATACCTTATATAGATTAAGTTGTTTTTCCTGGACTTTAACCAAATTAAAAAAAAAATTCTCAAAGCATACTTAGAAAATCATTAGAGAATCGCTTCATTATATTCTCCAGAATTTTCTGAAACTTTTATAGAATCCAATAGCATTGTCTCCATCAAGTAAACATTTCGGATTTTTCTACAATTTGTAGGAAGCTTCTCTATTATTTTTCATACACAATTGAATTTTAATTTTAATTTCGAATTTTTCATCAAATCCCTCAAGTACTTAAATTGAATTAAAATGTTAAAACTGTTACGAGCTGAAGACTTTTTCATTTGGAGTAATCAAATTGAACTCTTCTGAATTTCCAAACTTTCTAAATTAAATATTAGTCAAATTTAATTTAAAAATATATAATTAAATCGTTCGATAATGGACAAACTTTATAATAGACACCTTACAATCGCAATTTTTCCTAATTCTTTGTCGGGCATATAAACAAAGTTATTTTCTGGTAAATACTAATTTTTCAACAAAGAGAGCCAAGTTTTCAACCCACAGACAAACTTTTAACAAAAGAGATGAGTTGTCAAGTTAAAAAGTTGAATGGTTTAGAAAATAGTTTACTTTTTAATACAATCAATGAATTTTTAACCAAATGGTTCAATATTTAACTAAATCTTCCAATTTTTAAACACAAAAGAGTCAACTTTAACCAAAAACAATTGCATTTTCAATCAAATAGTTGAATTTTTAAGTCAAAAGGGGGAATTTATTAGAAAACAGTTCAATTATCAAGCTGAAAAGGTAACTTTTAAACCAAATAGTTTGAATTAGAAAAAAATAATTTTCAAATAAACCGTTGCATTTCCAATCAAACGGTAGAACTTTTATAAAGAGATGAACTTCCAACAAAATTAATGAATTTCCAAATCAAAAAGACGGATTTTCAGAACACAGTTTAATTTTGAACAAAAAATATAATTTTCAAACAATAAAGATGAATTTTCAACCAAATAATTGAACTTCCAATAAAAAGAGACCATTTTTCAACAAAATAGTTGAATTTTTAACCAAATAGTTGAATTTTCGAACCAAAAAGGCCAACTGTTTAGAAGAGAGTAAAATTTTTAAGAATAAAGTAAAATTTCCACCAAAACAGATGAATTTTAAACTAAAACAGAATGACTTTTCTACCATCAAAAATGAACTTTCAATCCAAAAGGACTATTTTTCTACACAGAAAGAAGAATGTTCAACATAACAGTTGGATTTTAGAAAAAGGATGACTTTTAAGAAAATAATTGGACTCTCAATGAAATAGTTCAAGTTTTAACCGAAAGACAAATTTTCAACAAACAAATAAAATTCAACCACAAAAAGTTGCATTTTCTTCCAAATAGTTAAATTTTCAAATCAAAAAGACCAAATTTTTAGAAGATAGTTGAATTATCGACCTGAAAAGGCGAATTTTCAATTAAAAAAAAATCATTTTGTACCAAGAAAGATGAATTCTTAACTAAATAGTGGAATTTTCAACCAGTTACATTTACAGCCCAATAGTTGAACGTTAAATAAAAATAGACACATTTTCAACGAAATAGTTGAATTGTTAACCAAAAAGAACCAACTTTTAACTTTTAATCAACTTTTTTATAGGGGAATGGGCGAAAGACTGTGGAGTTGTAACCACTTTTTTTTAAAAGAACATAAAAAATTAACATCTTAGAATTTAAATTTCGCGCCAGAATACTGATGAAAATGCAAGGCTGATCTATTCTGGCGCGAATTTTAAATTCTAAGATTTTTATTTTCGTCTTCAACGTGAAGAGTAGTGAATTTTTAAATGAAGGCGTATTGGCTATATTGGCTTTTCTTATTCAATTAATATTTTTTGAAATATTTTTTTACTATGAGGGCCATTTTATTATGTGTTGTTGTTGAATATAAACTAACCGTTATTTTATAAACATTAAGATTTTTACTGAAAATGAAACAAATTTCGCAGTCCACACGAAAATTTCCGTTGGTTACTTTTAACCATTTTTTCATTTTTATTTTTCTAGAATTCAACAAGGTTTTATGTTTAAAAACAAGGCACTCATTTCTTGATGGCCACGGGTGTCTTGGTTTCTAGAAAAGTTTCGTGAAAGTAGACTATAGGGTACTATTTCTGCGACTGTGTCTGTCACAAGTTTCCAATTTGTTACACCTTTTTTCACGAAAAGTGTAGATTTTTCGTGAGCTTGGGTGTTTTTAAGTTGGGGACTCGACTTCGCAGTCGAGTGACCACGCTAATAGTCTGTCTACCAGAGAAAAAGAAAACAAAAGGATTCGACTCAAGCTTCCTTTCGAAGTGGATCGGTTTAAAACTTTTATCGAATCGCCAGACCACCTCAGAAAAATATAGAAGTGAACCATTCTTCACGAAAAGTAACTTAAACTAATTCCTTCTACAATTCTCTAGAGAATGTACATAGCTTTAATAATTTTAGAGACTGAATCAAAATAATTTGGATATCAGTATAAAATACTGAAATAATATTGTATACGGGCATATGTAACCTTTGAAAATTTTATTAAAAAAAAATTAGCCAAATTAGGCGCCACGCGCCTACAAAAAAGGCTTCTTAGCCTATTAAGACATTAATTAAGTCGTTAAAACGCCCCCTTCAATACTTTCCGGCCCCTACTCCCCCTCTCTCACTTCACCCTTCGACTCTCTTCCTTAAATTCTTTCTCCTCTAATTCCCCCACTCCTCGCTTACCCAGCTACCACTACCCTTCTTCTACTTCCCTTCACCAACACTCACTTCCCTTACCACACTCATCCTCATTTCTAATACTTTCCTCTACTTCCCTTCATTTACATTTATTTCTCCTACTTAACCTCCCTAATTTCCCTTACTTCCCCAGCGCTAATATTCATCACTTCCCCTACTCCCTCTATTTTTCCCTACTTCTCCCACAATTTTCGTTATTTTCGGTCGCCTCATTTCTCTCATTTTGCCTCTACTCACTTTAACTTCTTTCTCCTCGAATTCTCCCTCTCCTCGCTTCCCCAGATAACACATACTCCCTTTTCTGACCAATCACTTCCCTTACCTCACTCACTCTCATTTATAATAATTTCCCCTACTTCCCTTCATTTACACTCACTTCTCCTACTTCTCCTCCTCTAATTTCCATCAATACCCCTAACCACAATAATTTGTCCAACTTCTCCCACAATTTCCCCTCTTATCCCTTATTTTCCCTCACTTCATTTCTCTTACTTCCCCTATACTCATTTTAATTTATTTCTCCTCTAATTCCCCCTAACCCCACTTCGCCAGTTAACACTTCCCTCGCCCTACTTCCCTTCCATAGCACTCACTTCCCTTACCCACACATCCTCAATTCTAATAATTTCCCTCACTACCCTTCATTTAAACTCAGTTCTACTTACCCTCCTTTATTTTTCCCTACTTCCCCTCCACTCATTTCCGCTTACTTTCCCTCCCGTTATTTCCCCTACTTCTCCTCTACTCATTTTCACTCACTTCCCCTACCCTCATTTCCCCTTACTTTCCCATCCCTCTTCACCCCACGATTACCCCTCTCCTAATTTTCCCCTCACTTCTTCTACATTCCCTCCCCTCATTTTCTATCACCTCCTCTGCTTCCCCCTTATTTCTCCTCACTTCCTATACTTATCATACTCTAATGACTTGGAATTAAAAAATTGACTTTTGATTTCAAAAATCATCAAAACTTAATCATTATTTTTATACAGTCCTAAAATTCAAGAGTTTTCAATTCTAACTCTGTATAATAGTAGAACTTTAAATTGCAAATCTTTAAAATGAAAACAGTTTTTTATTTTGAATATTTTAAATGAATAATTATGCAAGTTTTAAGTTTTACAATCCAAACTTCTGTAACTTTGATGTTTAAAATTTGAAATTTCATCAATTTGGAAGATTTCGAATTAAAACTCTTGATTTTTCCAAATCAGAAAGATAGTTCAAATTTAAGAATTTTCATTTATACATCTTTAATATTTCAGATTTTTCAATTTTTAATCTTATTAATTTGCAGAACTTTAAACTGTGAATCATTCAAATTCACCAGTTTAAAATTTTCAAACTTTACAATTAAAAATTCTGTAATCTTGATGATTTACATTGAAAAATTTTTTCAATTTGGAAAATTATAATTTCAAACTTGACTTGTTATGCTTTACGTTTAAAATTTGATCAAATTGGAAGTTTTAGGATTGAAAACTTGAATTTTGATTTTCTAAATCATCAAAATTTAGGAGTTTTCATTTATGAATTTTTAAAGTGGAAGAGTTTTCATTTGTAAATATTCAACATTGAACTATTGAAAAAAATGAAAACTACATTATTTCAAATTATAGGAATGTCTACACGTACCGAAAAATTTTAGTACAAAATGGCCCTTTCCCCACTCCTCCTATTCATACCAAAAAATACAGCTATTTATACCTTAAATTATACACATTTAATATGTATATAGTAATCTGTAATTGAAAACTAAACAAGTCGGCGAATTTTTAATTGGAAACGCCTTCAAAATGAATCAGTGTGGAAAGTGAAGTAGGACTCAGAATTGTCGTTTAATAACATCTTATTAAAATTAAAATTAAAACTAAAGTTGCAACTGAAATTAAAGTTACAATTAAAATTGAATTGAAATTAAAATTTAAGTTCAAATTAAATTAAAATTGTATAAAAGCCGATGAAGCTATTTTAGTATTTATTTTAGTTCATGATTATCAATTATATTTTATAGTATTTTTAATTTCAGCATATATTTCAATTTCATAACTAGACAAACAGAATAAGGAATCACGCTATTTTTGCAATGAATTTAATAATGCAATAATAATTTAGGATCTTCTAATATTCTGACTGCAATTCATTCAAAGGAATACTTGCTAATCTTGTTTATTCTTAATTAGGGAAGATTTATTGAGCAGTGATGCACTCGTAAAATTTTTTAAGCTCCTCTCCCTCCTCTTTTACTTTTTAATTCTTTTTGAAAGTACTTGAACCCACCGCGAAGCATTGCGATATTTTAATTGAGCACTTTTACCCATTTTCTTAAATAGCTCTTGAAATGCGAACGGATTTCAGGAACGAAAGTTAGATTGAAAGCTAGCTATGAAAAATGAAGACAAAATCAGGCAAGTTAACTCATGGACGACCATTCGTCTCTCGACGAGTGAAAGAACTTTTCAGGACTTTACTTATTTCGTTTCTGATCGTACTTAGTAATGTCGAATAGGTTTCATTAAAATCCTATAACCAGACTGCACAGCTCAAAATTTTTCACAAAAACAGAGAAATTTTCCATAAAAAAGTTTAAGTTTGTACGAAAAAAGATTAATTTTCAACGAAATAGTTGAGTTTTTAAGCTGAAAAGTCGAATTTTTCGGAAAACAGTTGATTCTTAGACCCAAGAAGATGAATTTTCAACAACAAAATATGATTATTTTAACCATATAGTAGAATACCTAACAAACAAATGAATTTTAGGACAAACACACTTACAATCAAATCGTCAAACCTTGAAGCAAAAAAGTCGAATTTTTTAGAAGAGAGTTAAATGGTCAATGAAGAACTTTTCTACCAAAAAAGATGAATTTCCAATCCAAAGGCGAATTTTCAAGAAAGCAGTTGAATTTTCGAACAAATAAGATGACTTTTTGACAAAATAGTTCAATTTTCAATAAAATAATTAAACTTTGAACAAAACCAATTTGTATTCACATATGCAAATGAATTCGCGATTCACAGAGATAAATTTTCAACCAAATAGTTTTTGATCGAAAAAAAAACGAATTATCAAACAAACAGATTTAATTTCAATCCAGAATAATTTATTCACAAACAAACAGTTGAATTTTCAAGCCAATGGGAGAATTTTTTTAGAAGATAGTGGAATTTTAAATCCAAGAGGATGAATTTTCTGTCCAAAAACATGAATGTTCAACAAAGCAGTTAAATTTTTGATCAAGGAAGATGAATATTTAACAAAATAGTTGCATTTTCAACTGAAACAGGTACATTGTTTACAAAAAATGGAATAGTTAAATTTTCACCTTAAAAAATTAATTTTAAACCCAAAAAACGCATTTTCAACAAAATAGTTAAATTTTCAACCAAAAAGATGAACTTTAATGTAATATGATGAATCTTCAATAATAAAAAAAATTATTTTTTGACAAAGCAGTGTAATTTTCAACCAAGTAGTTCAATTTTTAATAGAAAAGATGAAGTCCCAGCAAAAGATTTGATAGTTTTATCAGATTTTATAGATTTTATTTTTCAACAAAACAGTTGAATTTTCAAACCGAAAACATGAATTTTCAACCAAAAAGTACATTTACAACAAAATAATTGAATTTTCAACTAAAATAATAGAATTTTCCAAATAACGAATTTTCTACTAAATAGTTGAATGTTCAAGCCTGAAGGACGACTTTTCTATAATAATGTTGAATGTTTAACTCCAAAATGATACAAATTCCAACCCAGAGGACAAAATTAAAAAAAAATTAGATTTTCAAGACAATAAGATGACATTTCTACAAAACAGAACTTGAATTTTTAAATGAAAAATATGGACTTTCAAGAATAAATTCATATTCAACCACATTTTGTTAATTTTCAAACTAAAAACGATCAACTTTCAATCAAAGATATATTACTTAAATGTGCAGTTCAAACAATTGATTTTTAACCCAAAAAACAAATTTTTTAAACAAACTAGTTACATCTTCGACCAGAAAATGAATTTCGAACAAAGTAGTTAAACTTTTAACCAAGTAGTTGAGTTTTTAAGCAAATAGATTAATTTTCTGCCGAAAATAGGAATTTTCAGGGAAAGTACATTAATTTTCAACAAACAATTAATTTTCATCGACATAGTTGAACATTCAATTAGCGATCGATTTTCAATCAAAAATAGAATACTTAAATTCTCAGTTAAAAAAATTAATTTTCCACAGCAGAACAAATTTTCAAGAAAATAGTTAAATATTCAAACTATAAATAAATTTTTAACGAAGAAGTTCAACCAAGTAGTTGAATTTTCAAACAAGGCAGATGAATTCTTAACGAGAAATTTACTAGTAACATTTTTACCTGAAAAAGATCAATTTTCAGCCAAAAATGGAATAGTTAAATTTTCAGTAAAGGAAATTAGTTTTTAATGAGAAAACAATTTTCAGCAAAATATACAAATCTTCAACTGATTAAATGAATTATTCACCAAGTAGTTCAACTTTTAACCATGTTTCATAATTATGTACCAAAAAAGATGACTTTTTAAAAAAATAATTGGATTCTCAACAAAAGGATTCTATCCAAATAGTGGAATTTTTAATCAAAATAAATGAATTCTGAATAAAAAATATAATTAGTAGAATGTTCAATTCAAGCGAAATAATTTTCTACCAAAAAAAGTTGAATTTGTTATTGAGTTCTATTAATTCAGTTCAAATTTAAGCGAAAAAACTAGAAAAGGGGAAGAAAGCGGAATTATTTAAAAAGGGGTAAATAGTGGAATAGATAAGAGACTGTGAAGTTTGGACTATGGTTTTTAAAGTAAAAAATGAAAACCTTAGAATTTAAATTTCGCGTCAGAATGTTGATAAAATCGCAAGGGCACACTCGGCCCACTCGGCCATGGCTGGGCACTCTTGAACATAACCTTTAACTTTGACGTTATTCTGGCGCGAAATTCAAATTACAAGAATTGATTTTCATCTTCAACGTCAGAAGCAGTGCATTTTTAAATAAAGGTAATAAAGTTTAGAGTCCATAATTAATGAATAATTTTGTAATATTTCGAAAATTACTTGCCTGTTTGGTTACCATGATAGCATTTGGTCTGTCCTTTGGGCCACTGCATATAAGACCAAGTTGATAGAGGGCTAGAAGGAAAATGACGAAGAGAACGCAGATGATGGGACCTTTTCGTATCCCACGGGACGATAGCGTCATTCCTAATGTGTGTTTAGTCACACGCACTCTTCGACTTACGGGATGCAACCAATACTGCCAGTGCATTTACAGTTTATGTTTTTGAATGTTGAAGCATCAGCGGCTTCGAAAAGCCTTTTTTGCCAATGGTTTTCTCACGGCTCCTGTAAAAAGAGAAAAAGAACTCAAATTAAATATAACTCTTATATTTCAACAATAGGGTAATGGTTCGAATGCCATTCCAGCAACAAAAAGTTGTCACATCATTTTTGTTCTGCACTAAAAAAATGCAGAGGATTTTATTCACCAATGACTCTACGTAAAAGAAATAAGGATGTTAAGAAAATGATGGTAGGCATCACTGAAAATAATTTCACCCCAATTTTATTCAGAATACTGCCCCAAAAAGTGAAAATACCCTCTATAGGGTGTTGGAAGTGTATATCACAAGCCTCACGGTCCCAATGGGATAAAAAATAGGGTACAAAGGTTTTTTTTTCAATACCATAAGGTACTTTTCTAATGTTTAAATGCTACCTTTTTTAAATAGGGGATGATAAAGACGTTATTTTTGCTTTTGAAACTGAATTTTTTAGCTAGCTTTGAAACATGTTTTAAGTAGTTCAAGACTTCCCACTGATGAAAATACATTAGAAAAATTTGAAGAAGCTGAAAGAATGCAAAATAGATAACAGCATAATTTGAAAATCATCATGTTTAAGTGGATCTATTTTAAAATTTATCAACCTTGTGTTCTGAGGTATAGAAAAGACTTTTCCAAGAAGCTAATTTTTTAAAATACGAAATTGACAATTAGTAAACCTGTTGTCTTCCTTAAGACTTGTCAATTTTTCTTTCTCAAATAAGGGAACAATTTCTATAGTCGTTTTTAAAGGGGTTTTCAAACTTTTTGTTAAAAATGTTGGTCTGTCAAACATGAAATTATCTTTTATGGATTACTCTATAAAAATCTGTGAAAATTTAGAGTGAGTTGCCAGACCTACAAAACCATTTCAAATAAAATTTACATCCATGAAAATATACAAATTATGAAAATAAGCACTTTTTCATAAAATCAAGCTATTCATCAATATATTGCTTCTGGTAATTTAACCGTGACTTTTGCATTTATTTTTAAACCTAAACTGATTCTATGTCCTGCTTTTTGACACGAGTTTCAATGCTGAGAATCTCAATTTGAAATTCCTAGAGTTTGAATGTCTTCAATTTAATATTTTCATTAACCTCGAATACATCAATTTACAATTATTTAATTATTAAATTGCTTAACTTTGCAAAAAATTCTATCTTAAATTATACGCGATTTTTGCCCAAAGAATCCTAATATTCCTAAGCAATGCTGAAGAAGAAATTCCAAGATATTTATGATACAGAAAGTGTGCAATGTTTAGGCACCCAATTTTATTGAAAAAATTTAATCTTTGAAAATATCTATAACCCTAAAGTTTGTCATAGATAAGTTTGTAATTAATTATAAACAAACTAATCGTCTGATCAAAAAACCCAAAACTCCTTTGGATTCGTCTACGAAACATCTAGACATGCCTTTTTTTAAACAATTTTCGAAACACTTACATTTTTTGTAATGTTCTGAAATTTTCATAAATAAACTAAGCGTCCGATCAAAGAATAAAAAACCACTTTTGATTCGTCTACAAAATATCTAGGTACGCCTATTTTTAAACCCAATTTTTAAACGATTAAATCATTTTTTATTAATTTCAAACTCTGCCAAGCATGATAAACTAAGTGTCCAATTAAATAGCCGAAAACATATTTGGAATTACCTTGAAAATATCTAAGGAGACCTTTTTTTATATGCTGTTAAAAAATTTTCCACGCCATTCGACATAAGCGTAGATTTGCGTTAAAAAAAAGTTCAATTAGACATTTTCGAGGCGAATCCAAAGGTGTTTTTGGTTTTTCGATCAGACGTTAGTTTATTTATAATTAATTACAAGAGTTTCAAATCCACAGCTATGAAGTTTGAAATTATTAACAAATGATTTAATTGTTTAAAAATGGGATGAAAAGCTTAAAAGGAACACTTAGATATTTCGGAGTCGAATCCAAAGGTGTTTTTTTTTTTTCGATCGGACGCTTATTTTGTTTATAATAATTACAGAACATCAAAATATAACGTAATTGTTTCTAAAGCAGTATCATATTTAAAAAACGCGCACCTAGATATTTCGAAGACGAATCCAAAGGGGTTTTTAGTTTTTTGATCAGATTCTTAGTTTGTTTATAATTAATTTTCAAAAGTTTGAAATCCATAGTTATACAGTTTAAAATTATTAACAAATGATTTAGCTGTTCAAAAACTGGTTTAAAAACACAGAAAAGGCGCTTCTATACATTTCAGAGAAGAATCTACAAAAAGCGTTTTTGGTTTTTTAATCGGAGGCTTCGTTTGTTCATAATTAATTACAAAAGCTTCAAATCCATATATGGGGCAATGTAAATGAACGCATTTGTTCAATGACGAAGACAATTTTTTAACAGCATTCTTTTTAAAAAGATCCCATTCAGATATTTTCGAGACGAATCCAAAGGTGTTTTCTGTTTCTCGATCGGACGTTTAGTTTGTTTATAATGATTGCAGAAAATGAAAAAATGATATTATATAAAAAATTGTTTAAAAAACAAAAATGGCGCACCTATATATTTCAGAGAGGATTCCAAAGGTGTTTTTGGTTTTTCGATCAGACGCTTATTTTGTTTATAATTAATTACAAAAGTTTCAAATCCATATCCATGGGAAACTTCAGGATCCTCAATATTTTTTCTCTCAAAAATTTACTATATTGAAGTAACTTGATTTTCTTTCGTTAAGTACATTTTCTTGAAATAAGACAATTTTCTTGGATCATGAAAATATTGAATCCTCCGTATTCTTACCAATATTTTCTTGATTAAATGCTAATTTTTTACCGTGTGCAGAGAGAAAATCTTGAAAATAGGGAATATAGGAACCAATCTGTGGGGCCTGGAACCCGTGAAGATACTCAGTTTCGGTAACGAGATTTTCCCCCCTGAAATTTTCGATACTAATTTCCATGCAATAAATGCTATCGAAAATCGAAATTTCTGAAAATAGCATTTACAACCTCCACAGGCGCTACTAAACTAAATCTCCCGGGTAAACTCAATTTCCACCCGCGAATTGATCGAGCCGGAAATTGGAATAATTTGTTTAGTATTTAGGAAGCAAAAAATCCAGGTAATCTCGACAAGAGGTAATCCCGTTGCGGGATCCACTTCCGGGTGAATTTCCGAAGGGAAGTTGGTGATTCTGTGTAACACGATTATCTCGTGCGGCTGTGGCACAACTGAACGAGATTATGGGGTGCTTCAATTTTCGCGCCTCCGAGTTTTATTAGCCGTACGCATCGTTTATGCATTCAAAAGGTATATCCCTTAACAGAGAGACTGGCGATGGCGCGCGAGTCCTCAGTGATTCAAATTTCATGCAAATCGCTCACAAAGCTTCAGCTTCAGTTTCTGGATACCACTGTCCACGAATTAAAGGGAAGTCGAGTTTACGAGTGGAGACCTCGTAAATTCGTATTTTCTCCAGTGTATATTTCTACCCGGGTCTACCAGGAGCTATACAAAAATTTACGTTCAATTTCTCGTCGAGCCAATATTATTCTTGTCCACTGATTTCAACCCTGGAAAATTCCCATTGCGAGGACGAAATTTATTCACGTTTTTATCGACCGGACAATGGGTCTCGAATGCAGTTACACTATCTAATATTCATTCTCGTCTCGTATAACATTCCGGAAATAAAATACATTTCCAACTGAAACCTATACGAGAAGAGCAATTTTTTTCAAATTTCGAAACAAGCTCGCATTGATATTTTATTATTTTTATTGTTTCATGACTTTTTTATCTTTGTAAAAACGGTCTCATGGTTCCGTTGAATCTTCAATCAATAAATGAAATTTTAACAAAGTATTCCAACTTTCAATCAAGTGGTACTTGAATTTTCAATCAAAACAGATAAAAATTCTCAACGAAAAATGTAACAGTTGCATTTTTAACTAAAGACGATCCATTTTTATCAAAAACTGGAATAGTTAAATTTTCAATTTAAAAAATTATTTTTCAATATGAATAAAAAACAAATAATTGCCAACAAAATAGTTAAAACCTTCAACTGATAAAATAAATCATTAACAAAATAGTTCAACTTCAACCGTGCACTGGAATTTTTGATAAAAAAGATGACTTTTTAGCAAAATAGTTGAATTCTCAACCAAATAATTCAACTTTCAACCAAATACGTGATAATTTTTTTAAGCAAAATAGATGAATTCTGAACAAAAAATATAATTAGTAGAATTTTAATTAAAAAAATAACTTTCAAGCAACAAAAGTTGAATTTTATTATTGAGTTCTATTAATTCAGTTCGATTTGGAACGAGAAACAAGAAAAAGAGGAAATTTCTTGAAAACTGGGGAAAAAGAGGAATATTTTCAATAAGGGGTAAATATGAGAATAGGCGAAAAACTGTGAAGTTTGGACTCGTTTTTTTTTAATAAAAAAAGAGAAAATATTAGAAATTAAATTTTGAGCCAGAATGCTGCTAAAATCGTAAGGCCACACTTGACCATAACCTCTAATTCGGACGTTATTCTGGCGCGAAATGCAAAATGCAAGATTTGATTTTCCTCTTTAATATCAGAAGCAGTGCATTTTTAAATAAAATAATAAAGTTTAGAGTTCAGTTACAATGTTTAATATTTATTCTCGTCTCGCATAACATTCCATAAATATAATACATTTTAAGCTGATAATCACATAAGAAGAATATTTTTTTTTTAATTTCGAAACAATTTCGCAATGCTATTTTATTATTTAAATGGGAATTCATGATAAGTTCTTGAAATTCGAGATTGATTTTGTTGTAGATAGTCTTACGACCTATTTATATTTATAAAAACGGTCTCCCAAAGGGGTGATATAGGATGGTACAAAACTTATACCTGTGAAAAATTCGACTTTCGATTTTTGGTAATCGGGCTTCCCCAATTTGCTCATTTTATGAAAAAACAATTCCGTCTCACTCTGAATATATATTAACTGCGTTATTAATTCCATAAAATAATAAGTTTTCACGATTTAACGGGGAGAAGATGGTTTGAATAAATAAATTTGTTTAAAAATAGTTTCCAAATATTCGAAACCAAAAAAATTTTTCTCATAAAATTCATTAATTGTGTCATTAATTCCAGAAAATACTAACTTTTCAAAATGTATTGAACAAAACATATTATTTTATACATTCATCATTCTCGAAAAAAAGTAACTTTTCATAATTTAATAGAAGAAAAATATTGTTTACACAAATAATAATTGTTTAAACAATTGAAAATTAGTTTCAAATACTTGAAAACTTGTTACTTATCGAATAAAAATAATTATTGATAAATACATTTTTGAAATATCGTCTTTATCATGAATTTTATATTAAACTGCTGTTTTGCATTTATTTTTAAGGATTCTTTGTGGACAATATAAGGGGATTAGAGGGAGAGGGGCGTATATTAAAAGTTATTATACCGAGAACAAGAAGTAAGAAGAAAAGAAAACTGGGTGTTTTGATTTTTGGACATTAAAAATCAACTTTTTCAAAAACGGCTCCGGCGAAGATTTTGTTCTTGATCAGAGAATAGTTATAAGACATCCCAGAAACAAAATCAAGAAAAACATTCTTGGTGTTCGCACCTTTGGGTTGAAGTTATTTCAACGGAACCATATTCTACCTTACCGGGAAGATCGGGAAATATTGGGAAAGAGCCGAGAATTTTGTTCGCCGGAAAAAAGGGGAATTTGATTCAGTTACCGGGATTTTTCCTTTGGCATAGGGAATTTTCCAAAAGAATTACAATTCTGACTTAGAATTGTGAATTTTCTAAGAGAATTATAATTCTGAGTTTGGATTGGGGATTTCAGTGAAGAATTATAATTTCGACTTTGCAGGAGGGAATTTCATTAAAGAAATATACTTTTGGCAATTGGGACAGTTAATTATTTAAAAGAATTATAATTTTCACTTTTAAACAGGGAATTATGAAAAATAATTTTGATTCTGATTTAGGAGAAGGCAACAAAAATTCCCTTCTACAAGTCAGAATACGACACAATTTGAAACATCCCTCTTCCAAAATTTGGAAATAGGAAGTTTATATATATATTTATAAATTATAATCGAAAATTATGTAAATAAATATGATTCTGACTTTAAACAGGGGATTTTCGTAAAGAAATTATAATTTGACTTGGAACAGGAAATTTTTCACAAGGAATGGGAATTTTGAAAACAAAAATCATTCTGATTATTAGAAGAGAATTAAAAAAAGGCTGTGTCTAGTCGTCCCGAAAATTAGGGGGGTTGAACCAATATTATTTATGTGGCCAGTCACAGGGGTGCCTTCCCGCCCCCACGAGACCTTGGAAAAGAGGTAGGGGTGTTTCACTAACATTATTTCTATGGCCAGTCACAGGGCCAAGCTTATGAAAAATATTGCACTAGTCATCCCGAATTTCGGGACGACGAGACACTGCGTTAAAAAAAAACCCTGTTCAAATTCAAAATTATAATTCTTTTGCAAAATTGTACGTTTCAAATCAGAAGAATCTTGAAATCTTTAAAAACCGTTTGAAGTGATTCAAAACCGAAAAATAACCGAGAACTTGAAATCACCCTTCAGGTAGACCAATAATAAGTTGTTCTGCATTGCTCGAGACAAAAAGGAACAAAAATCGATTTTTTAAATGTATTTTGTTTAATTTATAAATCATATTTCATATTTTTTATTTAAAATCAACTGTCTTTCAAAATGCAAATTATAAAAAATTGTTCAACTTTGATCAGTAAGTTTTGATTGCAACGCGATTGGATGCTTTTGAAGGGAAAAGTTTGTATGCAGATGGTTGAACAGTAGTAATTAACCTCCAGTCGTTTCAGATTTCAGTCGCCCACAAATCATTCGCACATCGCGAGAATATTGCCGCTTGCGAAACTGAAAGCGATAAATCAGATTACGATGGGAGTACCGGCTTCAGTTCTCCGTGTTAGAGTGACAAATAGTGATTATGATTGGTAGGTATCGAGACACCAGATAATACCATTGTCCCTTTCGATTCCAATTGTCGACGTGAGAAATGGTGATTCTGTGTTGGTAATGAATTTCAGATGCGTCCATACAGACTAAAAGCTTCAAACTATCTTATAGGCGATGTAATAGGAAAATCTTCAAATATTTTGACATTGACCTTTTCCCCTCTCATCTAAACCAGAGTATTATTAATTCGTAGCATGAATTATTTCATAGATTTTCCCGGGTATAGAAAACACTACAGGGGTAACAGTGCGCTGGTGGTTTGTGAGGACTGCTTTTCTTCACCACGACATCGTCCTGAAGCAGGTCTGAGGACGAGTCGTTGAATGCCCATTAGTGATGGGATATCGATATCGAAATATCGATATCCAGAGTCCGATATATCGATATTTCATTTCGATATTTAGAAACCGATATATCAAAGTCAATATCGATGTTTTGTCATAATTTCGATATCGATATCCCATCACTATTATGTTACTTGACAGAATGTGCTTTTTAGTTGAATAGTGAGTGAAAAACCAAACAACTGAATACAAGAAACCGTAAGTAGACATATTTTTCATTCATTATTTACCTTTGTATACTTTCTAATCTGTATTATGCGAATATTTCTAAATAATATAAGTCTCAGAACTCAGGGAACACTTGCCCACCTAATCGCATGAAGGGAGGGACTTTAAAGAAACTACTGTTTTAGGGGAAAATCGCCAACAATTTTTGGTAATATGCGTTGAGTAGAAAAAAGTATTCTCATTCCTGCTTGAAGAATGTTCCTATTTGAAGGTTGAAGAGTGACCCCCTGGTTTGTTAATAGATATTTATTTTCAGCATATTTATTAGGCGCCGTCCAAAAACTACGTTACCATTTTAAGGGGGGGGGGGGTCACTCTAAAAACTAATGTTTGGTAACAGGGGGGAGTTGAACTGCTTTGTAAAAATTCATTTTTTTTGGTTGAAGATTCATCTCCTTGATTGAAAATTTAAATATTCCCATTTTAGAAAATTAATCTTCTGAGTTGAAAAATCATCTTTTGGGTTGAAATATTTTGCTGGAAATTCATTTTTCTAAAGATTCACAATTTTAGTTGAAAATTTATCTCTTTACTTGAAAACGTAACTATTTTGTTGAGAATTCTTTTTTTTTGTCAAAAAATCATTTTTTAAACTAATATTGTAACTATTCCATGTCTAGTTAATTATTGATCTTTTTAATCAACAATTGATTTTTCTGGTTGAAAATTCATGTATTTTGTTAAAAATTCGCATTTTTTTGGTAGAAAATTAATCTTTGTGGTTGAAGATCAATCCTTTTCGATTCAAAATGCATCCTTTTTGACTAAAAATGCATCTATTTGGTTCTAAATTAATCTGGTTCTGTTGAAAATTGACTCTATTTTGTTGAAAATTCATATTTTTGATTTAAATTTAACTATTCAGTTAAAAATTAAACTGTTTTAATGAGAATTGGACTTTTAAAATCCAACAGTTTTGTTGAAATTTGATGTACTTTGTTGAAAATATGTGTTTTTGTGGTAGAACATTCACCTTTTTGCCAGAAAATTCATCTTTTTGATTGAAAATTTAACTTTTTTGTTAAAAGTTTGTTTTTTTGTTGTTAAAAATTTATTTTTTATCTGGCAATGTGACTATTCTATCTTTGATTACAAAGTCATGTATTTTGTTGAAAATGAAATATATATTTTGAATTAAAATCTTACGAATTTAAAGTGTTTCATATTGCATTCAATATCGTATTTACATTAATTTTATTTGAAAGAATTTTGTCCTGCATTATTACCCTATTTTCGTGAAAAATCACTTTCTGTCCTATGTTTTCATACCAAGAAGGGCTACATTACTTTTCGCGGAGGGGGGGGGGG